>OY755238.1:28825876-29010851 GCA_963576725.1 Azorinus chamasolen | reverse complement strand
ACGTTACATTCGATGGAGGATATATTAAGCTTTACGGTGATATAGGTGTCATAAAATCCACCTGGGGGGCCTAGGGTACAGCTGACCCTTAGTCTAATTGTGCCACAAGAAATTGAAGTGCTGTATACTAAAAGGGATTAGATTCAGGGCCAGCGACCTAGCCTTAATATACGTTCAACCAGCTAGTTTTTCAGTTATAAATTGGGAAATATTTTGCATAAGGCATTGAATATAATAATTTAGATAATATCTGCAGCATAAAACAATTTCATCACCCATTTATCATTTCTGAACATGTTTGAAAAAGACAAGATAACTTTTTTGAACAAGATAACATGTTTGAAAAAGACAAGCCAACTTTGAATTGAAAACAGCAATATTGATCTATCTTGCAAAAGAGAAACGACGTAGCCTTAATATACATACAACAAACTATTTCTTTTGCAGTTATATACGGGGAAACATTTTGCATAAGGCACTGAATATAATAATTTAGATATTATCTGCAACGTGAAACAACATATTTATCTTTTCTGAATACGTTTGAAAAAGAAAAGATAACTTTTAACTGAAAGCAGTAAGAATGATCTCCCTTGCAACTGTAAAAAAGAAACGACTTAGCCTTGATATACATACAACACTATAACAAATTTATCATTTCTGATACTGTAAATATACTTATACAACTATTTCCTATTACTGCATTTTGTTTGGTTATTTGTCAAATTATCCTAGGGCAGTTATCTCAGAAGTTCTGACGCTAGTAGATACTTCTGAATAATACTTTTCCAGAAAGGTTGCACCAACGACCATTATAAAAGTGGTAGACCTAGGAGTTATACAGCTGTTTGTGAGGCCACAAGCAGACATAGAGACCGTACCGGTAGGTTGTTCTTTGGGGTTACGAAAGAGCGCAGGTAAAAAGGAAGAAAAGGTATCTCATCTAACGGGCGTGATTGAAAAAAGGCACAGAAAGTGGATAGGGCTCTGATCTCGTAGGGCCTAATTCTGAGCTGTGGCCCTACTGGCCAAAAAGAGAAAAAATGATACAAGGTATCCGCTGAACGTTATGGGAGGGATCCTGGTCGTGTTGGAGTCCATAAGGGAATTCAGTCCCACAACGATGGAATCTTTCGATGGGATAATATCCGAGTTCTCCGGATTCAGTTCTTGTTCCAACAGAGACAAAACCTCCCAGCTGTAGCGGGGTTTCAGAAGAACAGAATAACGAAGGAAATGGTGCAGCAGCCATTTTTCAAAGTACTGAATTAGAGTGACACCACTCTGCTGGAGATAGGTTGCTACGACCCCAAATAGTTTATTGAAATCTCTTGAGACTGTAAAGTGGCCAAAGTGCAGAGCCCGGAACAAGCAAACGGTACCCCAATGGCAGAAGCACAGGGGGTATCTGTCTGCTGGGTGAATCGGGAGATGAAAGTATGCAATCTATGGAAACGCCCCATTGGTCAGGTTATGTAGCCAACCAAATGGAAGCGATGATTTCCATCTTGAAAAGTTCGACATTTACGCCCTTGTTTAAAGTAGAAAGGTTGATGATCGGTCAAAAGGCGTCATTTTTCTTTGGAACGTGAAAGAGACGGCTGTAAAAACCCGCCGAATTCTCATTCAGTACCCTTTCTATAGCCCCTTTTGACAGAAAATAGGATTCAGAGTCCGGTGTGTTCGCATGATCCGACGACAGATGAATAGGGACCCTGGAAATAGGAGGCTGTCGAACCAGAGTGATATGATAGCCTGTCTATACAATAGAGAGGGTCCAAGGATTCTGGGTGATATTGCGCCAAATCGGCGCCCACAAGAATAGAAGGTCTGATAAGAGGGGTTGCAGAAAGAGCGAGGCCCTAGAGCTAATGCCTCGAAGTGCCAGAATCCCTAGAGTGGGGACGGCGAGAGTGCTCTGGACCGCCTGCCCCGAGGTAGGGGGACAGGGACCGGTCTTATGCGGCTCTCGGCCGTACCCCGTTTGAAGGGGAGAAGAGGGCTTGTTAATAAGACCGTTTTTCCCCTGGGGCTTAGAAAGGTCCCTAGAAGGTTTGCGCTTAACCACGGATACTTTGAGGGTCTTCCATGGAGAAGGGCAAGATGCCGGAGAGCTCCTTGGAGAAGTCTTGTCCGCCTGTTCATTCTCATTAAATTTGCCTCCAGAAAAAAGCTCAGAGGCAAAGGGACCCACACGCAATTCATCATTGGAGGTGTTTTTAGGGCAGAGGCGGATTGGATAAAAGGGTCACGACGGCAGCAAAACATCTGTGCCGTCAAAGTTAGTCTTAGACCCAGGGACTGTCAGCATCCGGTAAGGTGATCTGTGCGAATAACCCAGGGTGGCTGTCAGAAGAGGCTGGATGCCTGAAATATGAGTAGGGGAATCCAGGAGGAGCCCACGCAGGATTAGGAAATAAGGTCACTGAGGGGGTCCCATTGCCCTGCTAGTCGGGTTGCCAGCAAGGCGCGTGTTGCCGGTTCCCGTCAGTGAGTGCCGGCTGGCGATATCGGTCAGCTGGCGACTCTGAAGATATCAATATAACATCCCATTTTCGTTCCGAGTGGGGGTATTTAGCACAAACACAGACACGATAGTAGTTTGCTCTTAAACCGGGTCAATTATGTGCATAGAGAACGTTGTTGTAATTATCATGTGCAAATTTACTTTGCCATTCATCTTTAAACCACTTATTGATAAAGTAGCATTTGTTATAGTTTGTAGGGTAATTGTACCCCATCTACTTTCTATTTTTGTGCTTTACTGAAGCAATATTGTGTTCTTAAACTGGGACAATTTTGTGCATAGACAACGTTGTTGTTATTATATGTAAACAAACATACAGTAGGGGGAAGATGGAAGTACGACATTGGAACGGTCAGTGGCAAAAGTCACTGGGGGTTAAACAGGTTTTTGGGCGCCCAACCTCACACTTATTCCATCCCTGCCCTAAAAGACAACCAATGTAAATAAACGTATCCCCTCTCCGACTAATCTACAACAACCGCGATGGCAAATACAGTGGTAAAGTTCATGTAAAACGAAAACATAATTAAAGAAGTAACTGTATCCACCTATCGCTAGAGTACTCAATGATTCATCTGCAAACGGAGTAACTGTAGAAAAGTAATAAAGGGTACCACAAAAAAAGAGATAATACAAATAACCGACGTCCTCCTTCCGCCTCCGGATTTAAGAGGTCGCCTTCATAGAGAACAAAATCTTTCTTATCGGCGTACATGCAAAGAGGCAAGCGTGATTGCCTACTGTAAAAGGGTTGGCAACCAGACATGCAGTATGTTGTAGTACTATAGGATCATATCCCTTTTTAGTGAATTGTTTAATGTATCTAGTGAACAAAGTGAGAAAATGGGTATGTCCAATAATGTTACGAAGTTTGTAAATCACATCACCATAAAATTCAGGATGTGAAACACCGTGTCGCAGGAGCGCCTTGAGATTACACTGGCACTTGCCAATAAGTGAGAGAATTCGATAATAAACTTTATTCTTAGTTTATGATGCTTAAGCAGCTTTTCAGTTAAAATGAGATTTCGACTGTTAAAATCATCAACAAAAGAACAAGCTCTAGCGAAACGAATAAGTTGAGATATATAGACCCCGCAAGATGGGGCACGAGGAACATCTCCATCAAGATGAGGGAAATTTACAATATTAAAATCAATAGAATCTCCTTTATCAATATTATAGAAGAAATAATTCCATTGTCATTTTTTAGGTATAGATCAAGAAAAGCTGCATAGGTGTCGGAAGGGTTGGCTTTATCCAATTTGAGTTCTTTCGGGTAAATTGTAGGAATCAAAGCATCAAAGACAGGGTTATCTAAATTAAAATATCATCCAAATATCATGAAGTTTCATTGAAGGCTTTTATAACTTCTTGTGATAATGGATTCAAACGTAGCATGAACTATCTCTCATAGAAGTACAAAAACAAATCGGCGATCAGTGGTGCACAATTCGTACCCATAGGAATACCAATCACCTGACGGTATATGCATGTAGCATTCCCATAAAGTACAAATATGTTATCAAGAAGAAAGGTTAGTGATTCGCAAACTTCTGAGCAAGCCGAGCTGGTGTATTATTTTATTTGCTCGTCAGTAAAGAAAGTTTTATCAGCATTGCATGGCAGAAATGATGTTTTTTCTCGGGCAAATACTTTCTGGATTAAGTAAGTTTATTGTTAGTTAAGTTATGAGGACGGGTTGTGTATAAAGTAGAAACATCATATGTGCTTAGGCTGGATGCAAGTAACCTTTTGTTCTTAAGTTTGTTTAAGACTTCTGAAGAGTTCTTGATAGACCAGAAAAGATTTATTCCAGAATTCTCATGTCTTATCACAATAGAATGTCACATGTTCTTTTATCTTTGTTAAACAAGAAGTCAAAAGTACAGATACTTTGGTAGTTGTACAAGAGATAGAATTTGCAATGAAACGCGCTTTGTATGGTTTTATGTAGTTTTGATAGCCAATGCATTGTAGGAACTTTATGTTATGTAATTTTAATATAGTTGTTCGGACTGTTTAACATGGTCTGAAACGACCAGTAGTAATTGATATGTATGGCCTGGTATTAATAATTCCCTGCATCAACACATCGATGTAATGTAATCGTCAAATAATAATCACATTATTCCAAGTCTTATCAGCAGGTACAAAAACGTTTAATTGAAATCCTGTAAATTCTGAAGGGAGGAACCCTTTTTAAGGTGTCTAAAAGAAATTCTAGGTTTAGGTAGAATAAGGTGTTCATTATAGCTATAAAATAAAATGCGTTTGTCAATAATATCAAAAACTATTGTTTCCAGTTCGAAAGAGCATTAGATTCAACTTGACTCATGTTTGTACTTTTGATGTTTTTATAGCTATGTACATTTGCTGTTTCCTTGTGTTGCTGTTCGGGCGACTGTTTGTTTATGTATGTGGTGTTTCCTGCATGACTCATGTTTGTACTTGTTCTCTTCGACACCATTTAATACTAAAATTTTATAAATCCTCCGCAATTTGACCTTGAAAAGAGTTGATATCTACCAAGTAAGGTATTCTATATTTGGGGCCTTTATTAAGAAGAGATCGTAGACGTTTATCTTTGTCATGAAAACTTTGCATGCTAAGAATATTGCTGTCGGGCCGCAGTAACTCTATGCATGTATGAACTGAAGATCATGTGCGGCTGGCCAAAACATTATTTCAGTAGATCTACGACTTTTCTGTAATTGCATGTGTTAATTGAAATCCGACAATGCAAGACGCAACTTCGTTGTGTAGTAACGAGCGAGGATATGTAAAGTTTTGCACATTGGACAGGATATGATTCGAATTTATACGAGACTTCAAGCAGTCATAGAACGTCTGCGACTCATTAACATATCCATTGAAATTGGTAAAAGTACAAAAATGAGTCATGTAGGAAACACCACATACAGAACAAACAGCCGCCCGACCAGCAACACAAGGAAACAGCAATGGAATATAACTATAAAAACATCAAGAGCCGCTCAAAGACAAAACAAACATACAATAGGGGGAAGATTGAAGTACCGCCTTGGAACGGTCAGTGACAACAGTCACGGGGGGGGGGGTAAACCGGTTTATGGGCGCCCAACCTCACACTTATTCCATCCCACCCTAAAAGACAAACAATGTAAATAAACGTACCCCTCTCCGCCTAATCTACAACAACCGCGATGGTAAATACAGTGGTAAAGTGCTTGTATAACGAAAACATTAAATGAACAAACTGTATCCACCTATATCTAGTGTACTAAATAATTGAGCTGCAAACAGAGTAACTGTAGAAAAGTAAAGGGTACGACAAAAACGAAATATATCCGACGTTCTCCTTCCGTTTCTGGATTCAAGAGGTCGCCTTCATAGAGTACTAAACCTTTCTTGTCGGCATACATGCAAAGAGGCCAGCGTGATTGCCAACTGTAAAAGGGTTGACAACCAAACATGCAGTAGGTTGTACTACTACAGGATCGTATCCCTTTTTAATGAATTTTTTAACATATTTGTTGAACAAAGTGAGAAAATGGGTATGTTCAATAATTTTACGAAGTTTGTAAATCACATCACCATAAAATTCAGGATGTGAAATACCGTGTCGCAGAAGCGCCTTGAGATTACATTGGTACTTGCCAATAAGCGTGAGATTTCGATAGTAAAAAATAGAGAAATTCTGAAGGGAGGTGATCCCCTGAGAGCAAAAATTGCAACACAAAAAGAGAAAATTGCAGACTCGGTTTTATTGAGTCTGTTCATGAACAGTAATAGAAAGTGCAACACTGCTCACGCCCCCTAGCACCGGCTTAAGCGGTATTCAATTTTCAGAACAAGAAGTACTGAAATTCATGATCTCAAAGGATTAGAAGGTATAACAACACTGAGAATGAAGTACGGGGCGACGTTTTACGGCCGCCACACAAGCACTTAACATCTGCTGTTGTGAAGATTATAAATTCTGAAGGGAGGTGAAGTTTGTCTTAGTTTATGGTATCTATATCCTTGCTTAAGCAGTTTTTCAATTACAATGAGTTTCGACTGTTGAAATCATCAATAAATGAACAAGCTCTAGCAAAAAGAATAAGTTGAGATATAAACACCCCCTAAGTCAAGATGAGGAAAATGTACAATATTAAAATCAAAATCATCTCTTTTGTCATATATTTTAGAAGAATTTTAAGGTCTAGATCAAGAAACGCTGCATAATTGTCGGACGGGTTAGCTTTATTCAATTTGAGTTCTTTAGGATAAAGTGTAGGAATCAGAGCATCGAAGAAAGGGTTATCTTAGTTAAAAATATCATCCAAATATCGACAAGTTTCATTGAAGCCTTTTATAACATCTTCTTGTGATTGAGGATTCAAACGCAACATGAAATCTCTCTCATAGCAGTACAAACACAAATCTGCGACAAGTGGTGCACAATTCGTACCCATAGGAATACCAATTACCTGAAAGTATATAGCATTCCGATAACGTACAAATATGTTACCCCAAAGAAAAGTTAGTGATTCGCAAACATCTGAGCACTACCAATTAGTGCTATATTTCATTTGTTCTTCAGTAAAGTAAGTTTTGTGATAAAAAGTGCTGCTACTTTTCAAGCTCACGTGTGATGATGGTTACGTACGGTCCCCAGCTGTCGTGACTCTCATCATGTTGTACATTTGAGTACATGTCTACGATGTCAAGTTTATTCTTTTTCAAACAAATCAGTTGTACATGTTTAATATCCACTAGTATTTTATCTTCTTGCGATGTATTTTTTTTATAAAATGTCGGTGTAGAAGTGTTTCATATAGTTTTCCCCTACTTTTAAATTATGACGTCATTTAAATGATGACGTCGCTTGTTTACCTCTAACGTTTAGTTTCAAATCATTTCATTTTAGACATCGTTATGCATGTTGTCGAGTTGTCTGGAGGGGGAATTTTATTTACATTTTAACTTTGGTGAAAGTAGGATAAGGACGAGACTGGGTACCCGTAAACCAGGTTTAAGTCCCGCAGTAGCTTATTTTGGTTACTGGCCGTTCCAAGGCGGTACTCCTGCTTTCAGCCTATGATCAATTTTGTTGTTTAATATGCTTTATGTTTAGTGTTTAATGTTTTTCGTCTTGATATGCGTCCTGTTATGTTTTGTCTTGTGGCTTTACCGTTTCTTGTTTGATGGTTTTGGTGCGGTGTCATTTCGTGTGTGGCTCTCCCTGTTTGACTATTTTTCCATATTGAACTTCTCTCGCTAATGATGTCGCGTTTCAGTTCCAGATCGATAAAATTTTGTTCACTTTCTACAAGTTCTTTCATTAAATCCTCGACTTCTGCATAGTTCTCATTCAGTGTCCCGGTCAATTCGATTTTTTCTGTTAGTATCTGTAGAAGTTTTCTCCGGCTTAAGTTTGAAAAGTCTTCTTCTTCGAACTTCGCTAAACCTATTGTGTTTCGCGTTGTGTTAGAAGTGTATTCCACTACATTGTCCACTTCGTCACGGCACCAAATATATGGTTACTCTACTTTGAAGATGGATAAAAAGGAAACTTAGCGTCTTATCTGTTTACTACTTTATTCAAATCGTGCTTGCTTTCGGCACGTAGTTCACAAACAGGTGTCGATGGATTCTTTTATCAACCGTCAACCCGATGCAAAAGGTGTCTGTTGATATGATAGAGCATTGAACACATTGACGGAGTTGCACATGTAAGTCTAGTCGAAATACCGTTGTTTTCACTATATCTTTGTTCAACAAAAACGGGTGGAATATTTTATTTATGGGCTGCTGCTCAATGTGGTTTACATTTACAATTTTAATGTTTGAGAGCTATTGCATTTAATTCATTAAACTGGAGCTATCTGGTCTAGGTGTACTGTTTGCAAATGCATGTACATATATATATCGTAAATGGTTAAATTAAGAGTATGTACGAGGCACATTGCAAACTAGGTGTTTGCGATTTCCTACATGAATACTCACGAGTTTAAATGTTGACATATATTGACTATCCTTTACGGTTGTTCATGTTAATAATCTGAGTGATAACCCGTTTTCGCTGAAGGGCTCTTCTTGGAAGATAGGTATCAATAGAGAGGACTTATAGTGCCCATGAATAAAATGACCACACTTTTCCCGTTTGCAACACTGCAAAGGTGTTCAAGCTGAGCTGAGACCAGTGTCTGTTTTACATATTTGGGAGGTATATGTAATATAGAAGGCAACGCCTAAACAAGGTGAGTTTATCCTTCAAAGGCACACTGTCTATCGAGTGTTATGCTTTACCTATGAGTTATTTCACATATAGATTTTTCGATTATATGTACATTTCGTTGGGAGTGAATTGTGTAAATTACAGTCAATCATCTTTTACGTGACAGTGTATCTTTATCATGCATCTGATGTTGGGAGATTTATTGGATACACATCAATACAAGCGTCAGACGATTTTGACCCTGATCAGATGCCAATATCGTCAGATCTGGATCAAAACTGTTTGTAAAATATTATTCAGTGTGCTCATGGCTCATGTGTTAAATTGTTTACAGCGTAACCTGTATTAAGTAGCCAATTAATGAAGACAAATCGAATATCTTCCCGCACTAAGGTGAAACCTTTCTATAAGGTTACTATTCCCTCTTATATTGAGTGTCTGTTTAACATATGTTTTTCTGTGCCTAGCTTGTTTTCAACCCCTTTGTTAATCGTACCTGTATTATTTTTCCTATGTACGTTTCGTTGGAGAGTACACATAGGTGTATGGTATTTCATACCTTGTAGGTATTATGTTGTTTCATCCGTTAGAGGCATTTTGTAATTATGTGCATACCTGGGTATCAATAATATTAACTACATGTACGTCACTTTTCATTCGTAAAATCTCGGATACCCGCATACCTTCTCCGTCATACGTTTCACTGGATACTATACGTGGGTGTATATTGTCAGTGGATAACGATTCCTACCTGTACATTGTAACTCTGGTTTCTTAATGCATATCCTGCCGTTAATGTCGCCTGCTTTGAATTTGTCGTCTGCAAATGGACTGTTGCATTTTTAAATAGAAAAATACGAAACAAAACTAAAACGAGTGTCAGACAGTTTGGATCCAGATCAGACGCCTTATTCCGTGACGTCTGTTCCGAATCTTAACTGTTAGCAAATACCAGTGAAGTCGCGTTCTTCAGGAAAAAGGGTTAAATGATGCAGGAATAACTTGTATACTTTATCGATGTAAATGTATGGTCGTTGTAAGTGTCTGTTGTGTACCATTTTGTACATTAATATGTCATGATGTGATGATGTGCTTAAATGCAAGGTTTACACTGATGTTCATACGGTTTACATTGCTATCTATATATATATATATTTATATGATCTCCATTCATGGAGGAAAAGAATAAGCTACTATTACTGCTGTAGACCCATGCTAGACGTCACTCTATGGCTTGATATCAACAACACACCATCTGCGAATGTTGATTAATGAAAGACGTAGTAATGTCAACTCCATAGTGCCCATTATAACAAGAAGTAAACTATTGTCCGTTGTTTCGCTGTACACAGTAAGTACACTGAAAGAGAGGTCGGTGTTTAAGCCAGTGCATTACAGAGTACGTATCCAAACGTATAGAAAAACTATACAGTACGCCTAACGGATATACTTAAAGGAAATAAAAAGATTAGAGAGATACGTCTAATATAATCATAAATGCATATACTCTCACTGTTTGATTTCAGAAAAAATATGGGAAACACTTCTCCAAGAGCACCCAGGTGAGTTAGCAATTATGAAGGAGATGGCTATGTAATGCCAATGAAAACAAAATATAACTTCGAACCCTTTACTCAATGAATACGCAAGTAGGAATTACTGATTCTATGAATATTAATTAACTATGTTTATAGTTGCTTAATATAAGGTGATTCTTAGACCCTGGTAGATAACAAAAAGTAAAGTACCTAGTTATAGTCTACTTTCAGTCAGAATGACCGCTCAGCCGACTGTACATTTACTCTCCTGGTCATCGAGTCATTCGCCTACAGTATTTAGCACTGCTAACATATGACGACATCATGCAGTGCATTACCGGCTAGTGACACTCTCAGGTACCAATTTTAACCCCTAGGTGGATAAGAGGTGCGGGTGGGAGACACTGAAAAGCGTTTCTGAAATTTCCCGGATGGACCTGGATTTGTACTACGGACGATTGCTAGTCAGGCGCGTTATCACTAGACCGCCGCACATCATAGAACAGAATGATATATAAAACCATCTAATCTAATTATGTTATACTTTATAGTTAAAAATACAGAGACATTACCCAAACACTTGATAAATACACATATTTGTATTGTTTGCCTTTCAACATCTACAAAACGACATATGTATCTTGATGTGTATATGGAACATTATAGGAATGTTCGATACATTTACTGGCCGATTTTGACTCATGTAGTTGAGTTTTATAATAAATGTTATGGTCACATCCTGAATTTTATGGTGATGTGATTTAAACACTTCGTAAGATTATGGGACGAACTCATTTACTCACTTTGTTCATTAACCCTTTCGCTGCCAATGCCGGATCTGTGATTACCTATGCAAACAGTTTGGATCCAGATGAGACGCCGAGTAACACGGCGTCTCATCAGGATCCAAACTGTTTGTTACTGTTATTATGTTTTTAAAACAAAAATGAAGAAAATCAAAAGAATGAAAATTTGTAGCAGACGACAAAGTTAGCAGACGACAGAGTTTGGCAGCGAAAGGGTTAAAAAGAGATATAATATTATAGTTCTACAAAATACTGCATGTCTGACTGTCAACCCTTTTACACCTGGCAATCACGCTGGCCTCTTTGTATGTACGCCGACAGGAAAGGTATAGTACCTCTTAAACCCGGAAACGGAAGGAAGACGTCGGATAACTATACTATTTCGCTTTGTCAAAATAATATAATTATGTAGCTTTAAAACTCATTGATTTACCCAAAATAGCACATTTTACCATACAGTAGTATGCAAACATACTCGACATTATACTTATATTATTTATGGACAACAGCCTAAGTGACATTCGAAGCGTGTATATGACGAGGAGTATGATCTCTGTCTTCACCTGTAACTGCGGTATTTGGAATTCAACAAATAAAAAAGATCACTTCATATTAGATGGCATTGAGTTTAACCCTTTAGTTGTTCAATAATTTACGGAATAAAAAATGCCATCACGAAAATATGTTTTATACTGGCATATATAGATATCAGTTTTCGTGAATGTAAGAAAATGTAAAGGCAGAATGTCATAATACCGTAAGCAAACAGAATACAGTGCAGACTCTACTCACGCGGCTCCTATCGTCTGATAACTGTCTACATAATTTGCAAAAGTCGTGAATAAATCTGAGATTATACAGTTACAGTGAGGCCAATAAACCCGATATCCGCGAGGAGAATAGGCACAAGGAAGCCAACACCCACGAGGAAAATAGGCACAAGGAAGTCAACAACCACGAGGAAAATAGGCGCAGGAAAGAGGAAAATAGGCACAGGGAAGCCAATAACCGTGAGGAAAATAGACACAAAGAAGTAAACTCTTGTATTGAAAAATATGGCAGGCGAGGCAATATGTTGGAGTATCCTACGCAAAATAGGTATGCTGTATTGCACACAACCCTGTATATGCAACCTGGTTTAAATAGCTTTAGATGTTTTCTATTTACATAGACAAAAATCGTCAACATAGTTAGACACTCGATAAGTAAATTTTTAAAGACTTTGGCGTCTCAGATATAACGACATTTGAACGTATATCAGGTTTTATACTGCGATAAGCGCGGCTAACTACAACAGCCGAATATAGGACACTACATTCTGTAACATTTTAACGCACAGATATCTGTTACAAAATAATGTAATAATGCATATTTATTTGGCTTTATAGAAGAGTGTATGAACACATGTTTTATCTTGAACATTGTTAAATCAAAACCAATTAATTCCAAACAGAGCGATATCTGGCATGGGTCGGTTTATAGTATCCTGTTTGCAAATGCATTAACATGCATTTATTTAAAGGAAATGAGTAACCATTATCTCATATCGGTAATATGTACGTGCTTTACAGTTCACGAGAACACACACAAGGGAGATAACAAATCATATAGGGAATTTTAAATAAGAGTTGTATCCCTTACATAACCTTTCTGTATCAGATATTCAATCAGTGGATAAAAAAGATATATCGTCTAACAATTAGTAGATGTTTGAATGAAGATATGTATCATTTCAAATGCGAGATACAAGTGTACGTGCAAGTACATACAATGTAAAATTAGATCAGAGGTTTTATAGACTGAGTTAAGATGCAACAATATGTACTATCTAGTGGTCATAACATATCGCGCTGTTAAAAATGTCTACACAAGTAGGATATTATGTATTTTGACTCACTGGATTCCAACGATCATTTGAAAAACTATTGACCGCGTTTCATGTCCAAAACGTTTGGTAAAAAATTAATTGAATGTCAAACGGCTTAGTCGCGGATAAGACAACGAATTACTTGGCGTCTCGACTGGATCCAAAATGATTGTAAATGTGACTTAAGTCGGTGCTAGGCGCCAGTGTATCTTTTAGCATTACATATTTACCATATATAATAAAATTAAGCGCATGTGTTTGACAGCAGATGCGATTTCATAAGCTCTTGTGACGTTGATTTGATGTTAACACATACCGCTTTGAACATAAAATACGCCGGAAAGAATGACAACCGATTGAAATTAGAACACTGTTTGTTTCCTCATTGGCTAGAATTGCTAAATTCCAGTGGACTCAACAGTGTATATTACGATGGTAATTCGCGTAACTTCTCGTATCGTGTAGGTCAAAAACATAAACATAACGCATATATTTGCAAACCTCCTTCCAAAGTGACCACATTGGGGTTTTTTAAATGTAGGTAGTTGCGTATTGCTCGACCAAAGTAATAGAGGAAGCTTATGCATAACCCTTGCCCTGCATTAAACTACCATATTTTGGATTTAGAGGTGTTTTACTGTGTGGGTAAAATGGTACATACGTTTGTTTTATGTAGTTTATACTATTGTATACACGTTTCTGATTCATATTCTAGCAAGTTAATTGTTTTTGTATTTAAACTTAATGACTGACAAGCCAAATATAATCGTATGTTCTTGAATCCAACTGTAGGTAAATTAAACATTATACATCTAACATGTGTTTTATTTAATAATAATTATTTTCATTTTTAAGTATTTTGAAAGTATATTAAATTATTCTCTTTTTTCAGGCATGCCATTGGTTATGACGGAAATATATGAGTGATGTAAGTGTGTAAACATAAATGCTGGTACGCCATCAAAATCATAGTTAATGTATATTCAAGAATAGTCTGAATGAAATGATTAAAACATTCACGAGTGATAATATTTCAATGGAAAATTTACAAGGACAATTTATGTGAGCCTCAGAGTCAGCATTTTTTGTTTCATGTTAACTTAAAGAATAAAGACATACATAACACATAACTGTCGATTTAGTCTTTAACTGCCTCGTTAATAGGGTTATAATATTACGCCACAGCTTATACCATATATCTACTTCGTATATTGAAATCATATATATATGTGTGTGTATAGTAGACCCGTATGATATCGGCCGCTGCAACAAAATCCAACTCAATAATGTTAAATATCATTTCCTAATGACCGCTACTGGATTGCAAAGAAGCGTCGTTGGCATAAAATAATTTTCGTCTGCACTCGTTGTCTCTGCTTTAACCCTTTACTCCATAAACACGCCTTTCTACGCCTTTCTACGACTTTCTACGTCTTTGCAAACAGAGTAGATCCACATCAGAGGCTCCTATAAGAGCCGTCTAATCGGGGTCTACTCTGTTTGCTTATGATATACTATCTATAGACTTGATTCTACACTTTCTGCTATGGCAGAAACTTCATGTGTCTATGTGCTATTATAGCCTGTTATTTTAATTAATAGTCATGACGTTATTATATCCCACATGCATATTCATGGAGGAAAGGGTTAAGCTTCAGAGTAGATTTCTTGAATTTTTTTTTAAAATGATAAGTGGCCTGATGAGAGGCAGATTTACTTGGCGTCTTATCTGGATCCAAACTTTTTGTAACGGTAGTTAAAGTTTTGCCCATTGTGGCCAACCGTACAAGTCCCTTTCAAGCCACTGTGGTGGAGAAATTTGTTGACTGTTGAATGTGTTCCTGAGAAATTCAAAGGCTTGAAAAACTGTACCGCACTTGTAAATCTATTTATAAGTATTCGTTTTGTACTTAAGATAAGAATATACACGAAAATACGCGAATTTCTTGAAACCCTTGAGGGAAAGAGAGTAAATTTAATAACATGTTTATGGTTTCCGCTGTGAATTAAATGTAAATAAGATATACAGGCAAGGGAATTGATTCCCAAAAGTTCTTTAATTTCAAAGTAGCTGATTAATATGGTCACTCATAATGGATTTTATGATTAATCGCTTTTGAAGTGGTCTCTCGAAAAAACACACAACAAAAACAAACACATCTTGCACACAAATGTGTCAGGGCCGTGTAATAGTTCTGCAAAGCAAAACGTTTCCTCATTTTTTGCAATTGTTGCTGTATTTTGGAATATTCTCAGTGACGTATCTATCTCTAAAATACTATATGTCTCTAATACACATTTATTGCTCAGACGTAAAACGACAGCCAGAAAATCAACATATTGTAGTAAGTACCATAGATATGTATTCGATTTGATTTAGCCATTCCTTGAAGCAGTATCCCTTGATTTATCCTTTCCTTTAAGTAAGCGTATTTTGACGCACCTTCAAACAGAGTAGACCCAGATCAGATGGCTCCTATATGAGCCGTCTGATCAGGGTCTACTCTGTTTGCTTATGGCGTAATATATATAACTTTTCCCACAGCTTCTGCCTGAACCAAAATGTCCTGTGTTTAAATGCCATTATAAAAAATAATCGAATTAATATGTATGACGTCATTATTCCTTACATGAATATACAACAGACAGGGTAAGGGAAATGACACACGTCGGTGCACACAGTAACACCAGAAGCAGAAATGGCCTGTTCCTTGCCTATCGCACACATGTAACATATTTAGGGCACTGTGACACTAATAGGTCGCATAATGCCCAAGGGATGTTGAACCCATTTATGCTGAAGGAAACACAGTACAGATCTTAATTCGGAACATAGTCATTTTACCATATGTGGGTATAGCAAACTACATATTGGCTGGTACAAGCCATGGACATTGATGGGTTCTGATTAGATGGCTCTTTCAGGAACCCTGAGATCTGGGTATACACAGTTTGCCTATGTCCTTTTTAAAGGACACTGAGGACAAATGGGTTAAATGTTGTTTTCTATTTACGCTCGTTTAAGATATACTGGTGCATTATGTTTTAGACATCATGCTGGAGTAGTCTAACAGACTAAGTTACTTGGGATTTGATCTAGTTCCAAATCGTTTGAGAATGTCAGTCAATTATTTATTACTATCGTCGTTATGCTGCTTAATGCAGGATTTAAGTTATGCAGAGCTTTCTGCCTTACTTTCGTGTTGCAGTAAGCAGCCATCTGCTGTTACAGACCTTCGTGTTTACTTATGACGTAGTCACTATAGGAATGGTGCACTCTATGTCTATGGCATGCGTGAGTAACTGAGACAAAATAAGGTCGGGCTGTACGCTAGAATGGAATATGGCTGTGAGCAACACTAGCTTGGTTTCCACCTTATAAATCTTCTGAGTCTTATTATACAGTGTTCAGTCTTAAGTATCTGATTGGCCAGCTTGGAACTTGCATTAGACTCTCAAGCGTCAGTTGCATGAGAATGAACTCAGGGGTCTGATGTATAGCTAACATAGAACAGAAGTCTACCGGAACTTAGGAAATACACAAAAGGCCACAACAGAACTAGAAACACAAATGAATGTCGCTCTCACACATAAAACGCACGCACTTCGCCCAGCTGGTCCTTGCATATTCCACACCGACAGCACACAGCGGCGTAAAACTAAATCGCAACCACACTCATTGAAAACAAAAACAACAGGATGTGACGCCATATCTTACGCATGAGTAGCTATAAAAAAGAATTGGTGAATTAATATGGTGGTCCATAGGTAGTATAGGAACATAACATCATGTACACATGTATAAGGAAATAATGCAGAAAGTAACTGCCGGAGCTTTCTGCACAACTGTCATACTACAGAAAAGCTGAAACTAAGTCTAAAACAAATAATTAGACATACAGCTGAACTTTGATATGTCGAACTTCAAGAGACCATACAAATTACTTCGAGATAACAATGTTCGAGTTATATTCTTTCAAATCTGAACACTTTCGCAAGTTCGCATTTTAGTGCAGTTCTAAAGTAATGCTGAAAACACCAATCTGTCGCATTTGTTTCTATATATGCTTAGTGATACATTTTAGAACAATGCGGTATTGTAATTTTTTTACAATACTTTTTGTTCGAGTTATCCCGGTGTTCGAGTTATCTGAGTTCGAGATATCGACGTTCAACTGTATTCTAAATGGTACTTATAGAGAATGTGTACTAAATATTCGAAACGGCTTCAGATGACATGATACAATCTGTTCTGTGATATTTGACAATTTTGTTTAGAAGACTATTGGCATCGATTTATAGTTTTAAAGTTTTATAATTCGGATTTTTTTTAAAAATGCATTTGTACATGAATGCTTAACCATTTCGCTGCCAAACTCTGTCGTCTGCTAACTTTGTCGTCTGCTACAAATTTTCATTTTTTTTTATTTTCTTAATTTTTGTTTAAAAAAAAGTAACAGTAACAAACAGTTTGGATCCTGATGAGACGCCGAGTTACTCGGCGTCTCATCTGGATCTAAACTGTTTGCATAGGTAATCACAGATCCGGCATCGGCAGCGAAAGGGTTAATCGGTTGTTTTGGTAGAGTAATTTCATTTATTCTAAACGCTGAAACAATATCACTCGTATTGCCTTTCACCTGTCTACTATAGAACTTGTCCTAAGCGGCCAATCATTTATTGAACATAGGAGCTGTAAAAAGGCAAGTGGTTGCTTATTGCAAGGGGTAGCATTAATGCATAAAGCTCCTACATGTATATTAGCATTACAGTACAACCTCTCTATAACGGCCACTAAATTATATCAAGTAATTTGTGTTAAAGGCAGGTGGCTGCTGCTTAAAGCAAGGTGACAGTAAAACAGAACGCTCCTATGGGAGCGTTCTGTTTTACTTTCACTTTACTTTAAGTAGCCACCTGCCCTAAATACCTACTAATTACCATAATTTAGTTGCCTTTATAGAGAGGTTTACTGTACTTTTGACCTGCAAAAAGCAACCACCTGCCTATAAGACCCAAATTGTAGACATTTTGACTGCCGCTTAATACAGGTTCTCCTGTATATTTTGAAATGCTCTCCATGTACTCTGATTACGCAACGTGTCCTGTTTCATCTGCAAACATGCTTAGCTGTGCTTGTTAGCCAATTGTTCCCCATTATTTTAATTTTATAGTCTGTAACCTCTCCAATCTACACATTTGCAGCTTCACAGGATTGTCAGTAGGGAATTAAATGTTTGGATAACAAGCAAAATGCCTCGGATAACAAGCAACATTGCATCAATGTCGTATATTTTGATACTTTCAGCATTTCTGCAAAAACTGCTACATGCATTTGAAATATGTAAGCTGCTGCCAATACAATACTTTATTATATACCTGTCAGTTTCTGCAGTAAAATACGATTATATTCATTCATGCCACAAAACCTCTCAGATAAATTTTCCGTATTGCACGAGCGTCGAAAAGTTGGACTACTTTCGCTCGGCAATAGCCGTAAATTTCCGCGACGCACCGGAGACGTGTCTATTGTTCTGTTTCTGAATAAAAGAAGTTAGAATACTGGTGTTCTTTTTTGTTCTTTTATTACAACATGTATATAATAAATTGAATATTACATGAAGTGACGATATGAAGGGTTGTTCACATTCGTGGTTGTTTGTTCGTGGTATTCTCCGCGGCTCGTGAGAATACCACGGACAAACAACCCTTAATATCGTCACTTCGTGTAATATTCCCCTATATCTTTATAACGTAAGTTCCCACAATCCCATAAATGCGACGTAGGCAAACAGTGTAGATCGAGAACAGAGGGTCACCGGAAGAACAATTGGATCAATATCAGTACGGTTTGCTTAACGAATCAACGTTTTGACAACATACAGTTGCACTTCAACTTTGCAACTTCAAGGGGCCATAAATATGACCTTTTTTAAAAGAACGTCGAGTTATCCGATTTCTATTCTTGACAATTTCTCAAGTTCACAGCTTAATGCAGGTCAAAAGTAAAGCTGAAAACTCCTATATGTAGGAGCCTTTGGCATTACTTTCGACCTGCATTAAGCTGTCATGTGTGTTTCTAAATATGCGTAGCGATATATTTTAGAACTATTTTATTTTTTTTTTTTTTTTAAGGAACGAACATTTATTTTGAGTTATCCCGAAGTTCGTATTATCCAAGTTCGAGAAATATATTTTCAACTGTATTTCTTTTGCATGATCCCCTCACATGCAAATTGGCCGTGTAGGTTCTGATTTGTGTTTGAAGTGACAGTTTATCTTGACTTATATAGTAAACCATTGTTCCGCTAAAATGATCCGATTCGAATTTTAGATTAAGTAGCCCGGCGTCTCATCGGGATCCAAGCTTTTTGACACTCGGTAAATAGTTTCCAAAAATATCGGATTTGTTAAAACTGCATCAGATGACATTTTGGGCAGACACATTTGTTGTTGTTGTTGTTTTCAAATAGCGGGGCAAGGATTCTTACAAACTGCATTGCCAACTGACACAATCTAATGTAAGGGCTCCATTATCCAGACGAGTTTTGCGTTCCTTGACAGAGAATCATTATTTGCGATAAATGTCTTTCCTGCTTACATGTTCTATCCATAAAGCATAGACAATTTCGCTGTCGTATTTTATACAATTGGCGTATACTAGTGGAACATGGCTGCAACTGACAGAAACATCGGCGTCTACATGTAAACCATTCAAGTTTAATTATACACATGTCGAGCAATAAATAAAGGAAAACAGTTAACATTGAGGCCAACGGTGATCTGTTTTTCTAGAAACATTTCTGTGCAGGGAATGTATACGCATTAGTTAAAACAGAGAATATTTATTTGTATGAGATATATATATATATATATATAGGGAGATAGAGAGAAAAAATGAAAGAGATGGATGTAGAAGGATTTACATATAGAAAAATAGAGATGGAACGAGAGAAAAGCAAATAAAAATATAAGGAGATATATTTAGAGAGACAGAAAATAAGAGATAGAAATAGAGAGAGAGCAAGATAAACAAACAAAGAATGAGAGACAGACAACACGATAGAGAAATAAAGAAAATAAAGAGGGCGAGAGGAGAGAGAGAAAGAGTGTGAGAATATGGAAAGATTGAGGTATGTATGTATGAACGTATAAAACGAAGGTTTGAGTGAATATTGGTTTGAGAGTCAGCTACAGAATCAGGGACACGATACCGATATACCTTTATAGACACAAAACAATGTGTGTGTGGGCGCGCGCGCGCGCGTGTGTGTGCATGTCTGTGTGTGCGTGTGTGAGTGTGCGTGCGTGGATCTATTTGGGTGTACGTGTGTGTATATGTGAGTGTGAGTCTGTTTGTGTAAGGATACAAAAAACGCATATTTCCAAATATTCTTCTTGTATTTCTAAGTACAAGAAATGGGCAGATTTGTTTTATACAGATAGAGGTGTATATAAGACCCGTATGGTATCGGCCGCTGAAACAAAATTTAACTCAATACTGTTAAAGCTCATTTCCTAGAACTAATGACCGCTACTGGGTTGCAAAAAGGCATAGTTGGCATAAATTAATTTTCATCTGCACACCTTGTCTCTGCTTTAACCCTTTCCTCCATAAACACGCCTTTCTACGCCTTTGCAAAAAGAGTAGACCCAGATCAGACGGCTCCTATAGGAGCCGTCTGATCAGGGTCTACTCTGTGTGTTTATGATATACTGTCTATATATATGATTCTAAACTTTCTGCTATGGCAGAAACTTCCTCTGTCTATGTGCTATTATAGCCAGTTGATATACATGTACTTAATAGTCATGACGTCAGTATATCTCACATGCATATTCATGGAGGAAAGGGTTAAGATTCAGCGTATATTCTTCTATTTATTTTAAAATGATTTGTGGCCTGATGTGACGCAGATTTTATTGGCGTCTTATCTGGATCCAAACTTTTTGTAACGGTAGTTAAAGTTTTGCCCATTGTAGCAAGCCATACAAGTCGCTTTCAAGCCACTGTGGCGGAGAAATGTTTTTGACTGTTGAATGTGTTCCTGAGAAATTTCAAAGGCTCAACAAAAACTTTCTCGCACTTGTAAATCTATTTAGAGGTATCGTTTTGTATTCAAGATAAGAATATACGCGAATTTCTTGAAACCCTTGAGGAAAAGAGAATGAATTCAATAAAATGTTTATGGTTTCCACTGTGAATTAAATGTAAATAAGATATACACGCAAGTGTTTCGACAATCTTAAAAGAAAAAAGTGCTTAAACTTTATCACGGGCAAAAAGTTTACTATTTACTTCAATTGATTCGCAAAATTTCTATAATTTCAAAGTAGCTGTTGACACTCCTAATGGAGTTTATGATTAATCGCTATTTAATTCAATTGATTCGTAAACTGTCTTTGATTTCAAAGTAGTTGCTATATTTTGGAATATTTTCAGTGATGTATCTACTCCGTTTTTTCATCTCTAAAATACTGTATGTCTCTAATACACATTTATTGCACAGACGTAAACACGACAGCCAGAATATCAACGGTAGTAAGTACCACAGATAAGTATTTGATTTGATTTAGCCATTCATTGAAGCAGTATTCCTTGATTAACCCTTTCCCTTGTGTAAGCGCATTTTGACGCACCTTCAAACAGAGGATTCCCAGATCCAAGGAGCCGTCTGATCAGGGTCTACTCTGTTTGCTTAATATAGTGTAATATAGATCTGATTCTACAGCTTCTGCCTGAGCTAAAATGCCCTGTGTTCATATGCCATTATAAAAAATAATCTAATTAATATCTATGACGTCATTATTTCTTACATGAATATACAACAGACAGGGAAAGGGTTAAAAATAGAATGCATTTGGGAAAAGCACACGACGGTGCACATTAACACCAGAAGCACACACGAAATGAAATGCCCGCTCGAGCATGACCTCCATAGACCTGTTCCTTGCTTGTTCAACACCGACATTCTTTGGGGCACTGCGACACGGAAAAAGGCCACGTAGTTCCAAAAGGATGTTGAAACCCATTTATGCTAATACTATTGAAGGAAACACCATCCAGATCTTATATTTGATCATACAGTAAAAACCTCTCTATAACGGCCACTAAATTGTGTTAACTAGTTGGTATTTAGGGCAGGTGGCTGCTTAAGCAAGGTAAAAGTAAAACAAAACGCTCCTATAGAAGCATTCTGTTTTACTTTCACCTTGTTTTCAGCAACCATCTACCTTTAACACAAAATACTTGATGTAATTTAGTGGCCGTTATAGAGAGGTTTTACTGTAGTCATTTTTCATCGTGTGTGAGCACAACAAACAACTTATTGGCTGGTACAAGTCATGGACATTGATGGGTTCCGCAAACAGTGCGGGTCCTGATTAGAGGGCTCCTTCACGAGCCCTCAGATCTGGGTATACACGGTTTGCCTATGTCCCTTTTAAAGGACACCGGAGACAAATAGGTTAAATGCTTGGGTTTTAGCTGTACTGGTACATTATGTTTTAGACAACATGCTGGAGTAATTGCTTGGGATTTGATCTAGTTCCAAATTGTTTGAAAATGCCAGTCAATTATCTATTAGTGGCGTCATTTTGTTGCTATTTAATATGGTAAACCCTTTCCCTGTTCTATATTTAGTCCAGATTTCAATACCTGCTGAGTATTCATGGACAAAATAGTTATAAAGAAATATGGAAGGTGGAACATTGTAACCATTTTAGTAAGCACAGAAATATATCTATCAAATTCTATTAGCAAACAGAACAGACCCAGATCAGACGGCTCCTCTGGGAGCCGTCTGCTCTGGGTCTACTCTGTTTGCAAATGCGTGAAAACACAGTAATGTGAGGGAAAGGGTTACATGTACTGACATTAATTTTGTAGCGCGTGCTGAAGATATTACAAACCGTAATGAAACATAGAATGGATTTACAATAGAATGAACGGGGATTTCCGAAGTTTGTATGATTACATTGATAGTATTTTACAGTCTTTGTCTGGGAAAATAATGCACATTTGGAATTGGTTTTGGATTATTTTCAGGGGATGATTCATATTTAGAAGTGCAGCGGCTATGCATTATTGTCTACCACATAATCTACGATGAGGGAGTGCCAGAAAAGAGTGCCGTAAATCACAGGAATGCACTTATGCATTTTCTATTCAAATAAGCAGTTTGACCCCAGCCGATAATGAATATTTGAGATTATAACCGGAACCAATGTATGGCGTCATTTAATCGTTAACCAATCATAGCTTAAAGTCGTCGTCCGTTGTATTACTACGCTGTGTGTTAACAATGGCTGAGCTAGCCGTCAGCTAATGCCTGATTCATTTTATGGCACTTTTTAAGAATTATGTGATACAATGTAAATAAGAAGAATAAAGCTCGTGTCATATTATTATAGTAAATTCGTTTCATAAAATCAATTTGTAATGAAAACTCATGTAAGATGCTCTATATACGGAAAACTAAGTAAGTATTATGTAGTGGCATCAACATTGAGATAAATATACAGTTGAACTATAATATTTCGAACTCGGATAACTCGAACTTCGGGATAACTCGAAGAAACAGTTCGGTTCTTCCAAATTCTACAATACAGAATTGTTCTAAAAGTTATCACTACTTACATGTAGAAACACATGTGACAGCTTAACCCATTACCTCATAGGCTATTTTAGACCCAACCTCTTTGAATAAATCTACCGAAAAGGAGCATTAACTAGAGAAAAGGAACCTTTTAGAATTTTGTAGTTTGAAATCATTGTGATAAATAGAGCGTTTGCTCCTATAGGAGCAAATGCTCTATTTATCACAATGGTTTCACAAAGTGACTTCTACAGAGTCGTCAAAAGTCGTCTAAATGAGGGAATGGGTTAATGCTGGTAGAAAGTAATGCTGAAATATCCTACAGAAGCTTTTAGCATTACTTTCGACCTGTATTAAGCTGTACACTTGTGAACGTCGGTTCAGATAAGAAATCGGATGACTCGAACCACTGTTATCTCGAAATACTTTGTATTATCCCTTGAAATACATCTATATAAATGCATTTGACAAATAAGAATTTGGATGGCACAGCTTTCTACCATTCCCGCACATTTGCACCTATTGTGGAATATAAGGGGTGAGTTATGTCATGCTGCCTTATACACACTGATAGATTCTTTAAAACTGTATACAAAAGGCTTTCAGATAGAGCCAAAGACATCGTATGCACCTTTTTTGTATAATGGTGGAATCTGAAATTCATAACAATAATGCTTGGAAGAAATTATCCAGTAAAGTCCGAGATGTAAAATTATCTCCTTTTTTCAAATGCAGTTTGAAAACATGCAGCATACTTTAACACTTTCCCTCCTACAATCGCGTTTCCGTTGCTTTGCAAACAGTGTAGACCAAGATCAGACGACCCCAGTAGGAGACGTTTGATCAGTGTCTGTTCTGTGTGTTTATGAAATTATGATAGATCTGACTACAATTTAGCCGAGTACCTAAATAACCTGTGTACGTATGTTATTTCAAAACGTTCAGCTAATAAATATGTATGATGTTATTATTTCTTTCATAGACATGCAACAGGGAAAGACTTAATACGTCAAAACACATACACATAAGTGTTAATTCATAACATTGTGAAACTGAGAAAACCCTGAAGGGCTAAAAGGGTTAAAGTAATTTACATATTCTGATATCAAGTTAAGTTATTGTATTATATTTACCAGTTTTGTGTTCTTGAAATATATATATATATATAAAAACAACATTCACATTGAGCATGTCGGCAAAATACTCATAAATAAAAAAAAAATGCCATACAAAACAAAAACGTTATACTGACTTGGTCCATAACAACTCCACCCCATACAAGAAACATGATATGAAAATACTGAGTAGTCTTCAAATAATCAATATGAAAATACAGAGTAGTCTTCAAATGATCAATATTTCGACTGGGTTTTGCAAAATCATTTACCCCTTTCAGGAGTAACATACAGTGTTATCTCTAATAAGCGCACCGGAGGCGTAACAATTTTTCAAAAGGCAGTCTGGCATATTGTTTACAGGTGGTTTCTTAATGCAGAATGAAATCAATACAGAAAGTCTATAGTAGAGCGTTCTGTATTGCTTTCAGTCTGCATTAAATTACAACATCAAGTCACCAACTATGTTTGCTGAAATGGTTATTATATATAGCTTAATTGGTTTGTTGACCGCTAGTGAACCGACCAAAGTAAGGACCATTTACAGAGCTACAGACAAAAGAGCGTACCCAAATACTAAAGTTGTCATTTCTCCACTAAACCTTATACTGTGACCACGTTTTAGAATCGTCTCTTCAATGCGATTCTAAGAAGTGGTCACAGTATAGTAATAAAAAGGTAAGGTACCTAGTTATAGTCTACTTTCAGTCCGAATGAATGCCCAGCCGCCTGTACATTTACTCCCCTGGTCATTGAGCCATCCGCCTTCAATATGGAGCACTGCTAACATATGGTGCAATCATGCAGCCGCATTACCGGCTCGCAATAACCCATATTAACCCCAGGGTGGAAAGGAGGCAACCTCGTTGGCCACTACCAGGGAGAATAGGTAAACATTTATGTTCAAAGATTTCAGAACCCTGTGTTAACATTGTCTCTAAAACATTAGTGAACACCACCCGAGAGATGATGGAAAAAATTAAAGGCAGACTTCAGAGTTTTGTGTAGCACAATTGCATTCAGATCTAGAAACTTTTGTCCCTAAGACACATATGCCCCCTACATACATTGTCTCTGAATCACGCATTTTCACAATATGTTATACAGTGAACAACATTTCAAAGTCCATAACTGGTAACAATGGTTGGACAAAAATGTCCCTCCTTGACGTACACCTTCACATCAAGATTTTTCATCTGTGAAAGTTTGAAAAAATGTATGAGTCGTTTTGACTTACAAGTCACGATTTCTTTTAACTAAATGTTATATATAGTGATGGACATTTAAAGTCCCATATATATGGCAAATAATTAAGTAAGTACACCATCACAGCAAACAAACGTTTGAAGTAAATATTCTCATCCGTGTATGAGGAGTTTGACACACAATATTAGCGAGACGAGCGGGCGTATGGACGTACCAGTGGACGTATGGACAAATGCAAGCGTACATACTCGTACACCAACCTTAAAACATTACCATTATTACTCTCAATTCTGTCATAAAATGTCCAGCTCTAAAACTGGTATCAATGTTTGGCACTTTGACGTTTGTCTCAATCAGACCTACACTACCGATAAAGGCGCGCACGCATATTACAAATTGTATCTGAACCAATCATAAAGTCTGGAGCGGGATTATATTGCGGAAAACTGTACATATAGTTGCTTTGCCATTGAATGTTTGACCAAGGCTATCATTAAAGAGTCAAATGCTGATACTGATGTCTTAAACGTTTTATTATCAAAATTATCCCTTTCAGTGCCAGCGTTTTCGTTTGCTGGACAAATGTTCGTCTACTTCAAAATCTAGAGTGGACCCGTGTTCAGTTTGTTATAAAACAATACACATAATTTCAAACAGTTTGGATCCTGATGAGACGCCGAGTAACGATACGATACCACAGACCCGTCTATATACATAGTACCGACAGAAATAAAGTTGTTGTAGAGGTAATATTGCAACAATAAATCCCGATATATGTCTTTAAGATTTCATTAGGTACGTGAATTACGGTACGGAGAAACAGAAGTTAATTTCCTGTATACAGACTTTCCATGCAGTGGCGTCCATCATCCAAATGAATGATATAAAAACAAAGAGAAATAAACAAATGAGCCAAGCCCAGAACTTTGTCCTCGTTATTGACAGGAGTAGACAGTTTAAACATTTCATTGAGAGATTTAAACCGTACTAAATAAAACAGGTGCCGTTATGTACCCAGCTGACGGAGTTCTCAGAAATCAGTAATTGCTGCTATTAAACATTTCGATTTAAAAAGAAACTAATTTAACCATATCTTTTATATAAACGAATACTGTGCCTTTGCGAACGAAGTAGATCCAGATCAGACGGTTACTGTAGGAGCCGTCTGATCAGGGCCTGTTCTGATTTGAATCAACAGTTTCTACCAATACCAATTATCCTGTGTCTATTATAAAAAGTGAGCTAGTATATATTCCTTATGTCATTGTGTTTTACATTAATATTCTACAGGGCAATGGTTAACCTTTAGCCTGCTGTTGGTGGATGAGTGATTACCTTTGCAAACGGTTTGGATCCAGATGAGACGCCGAGTAACTCGGCGTCTCATCGGTGTCCAAACTGTTTGGCGCCCTGATAGCATTTTGTAAGACTAACTGATTATCCATTTCCTCCATAAATATGCCTTTCTACGTCTCTGTCAAAGTCACGTTTTGAAACCATTGCGATAAATACAGCATTAGCTCTTAAGGAGTAAAATTAATGCTCTATTTATCACAAAGGTTCCAGAACTACAAAATTCTAAAATGTTCCTTTTCTTTAGATAATGCTCATTTTCGGTAGATTTATTTAAAGGGATTGGATCTAAATATAGCCTATGGGTTATAGCTAGAATTTTGAAAATGTTTCAGGTGAAACGTTATAATTTGCTCAGCAAGCTATAGGTTAAATATAAATCAGTAGTAAACGAAACAATGCCACCCTAAACAACTTTTTCACTGTTTTATGGCAACCCTTTATCAGTCTTTACCATAAAGGTAGACCCAGATTAGAAGATATAGTACAGCCGTCAGATCAGATCTTATCTCTTAGCTTTCAAATTACTTCATAAATATTCATGTCTGAATTAATGACATTATCAATATTTATTAGATTAGTTTTTTATAATATCACATGAAGACAGGACATCTTGACCATGGTGGTAACTGTAGAATCAAGTTTATATAATATTGTAAGCAAACGGAGCAGACACTGATCAGACTGTTCTGATCTAGGTCTACTTTGTTTGCAAAGGCGTAGAAAGACATATTTATGGAGTAAAGGTTTATGGAATAATAGAGATCTAATTATGGAGTTTGTGCCATTGTGAAATTATTGCATGCACTTAGTGTAATTAAAAATGATCATCTGATTTATATTAATACTGCCAATATCTCTGACATTAAAATTCTTCATTAGGTAAAGATTTACGTATCGTCCAATATTAATATGAAAATTTCATTGATCCGTAGTTGACAACACATTAGTCCAAATCAAATCATGATAAATAGATACATAGATAACATTTATTGATTTGAACTGCATACAGTTCCACATGCCATTGACTACAATGTACAATGCAAAAAAGTAAATAATATTGATACACGTGACAGATAAGTGTAACATAAACAGTGCAATACATGTCACACTCTTGTTGACACATTTACAAAACCATTTCAAAGTTCTAAAAGATCTAAAAAATAAATAAGGGAAAACTATTTAATCCTTTCCCTCCTATTGACCCCTTTTGACCCCTCTGTAAATGTCACTTTCTGAAACCATTGTGATAAATAGAGCATTTGCTCCTATGGAGCAAATGCTCTATTCATCACAATGGTTTCAAAACTGCACACTTTTGAAGTTTTCCTGTTCTTTAGTAAATGTTCATTTTCGGTAGATTTATCTAAAGCGGTAGGATCTAAAATAAAGCCTATGAGGTAATGGGTTTAAGTTTATTATCTACAATTATGCGTACTTTACTATCTCATGTTGATCTGAGGAAACCAATCGTATAATTATAAAACATTGATTTCGACTCGTTCATGAAACAGTGTAGAACATGGCATTAGGGTTCATTCAAAAGACTGATCTGGGTCTACACTGTTTGCATATGCCCCATTTATGTGACCGATGGTGTAAATTAGTTAATCATTTACTCCAAATATTAACCTGGCATCTCCTTGGCAAACTGAGAAGACCAGAGCTACAGATAGAGGTGCGTACCCAAATACTAAAACAACATAAACTGTGACCACTCTTTAGAATTGTCTCGAAGAGACGATTCCAAAGAGTGGTCACAGTTTAGGGTTTGGTGGGGGAAATAAAGGAGATATTCCTGAAAATGTTTGAATTTACACATATCTGGTTCTATGGAAGACCATGGTCAGATGGCTCCTGTAAGAACTGTCGGATCAGGGTCTGCTTTGCTTCATTAGCCCACTCCCTCATAGACCCAACCTCTTTGAACAAGTCTATTAAAATGTAGCAATTACTTGATAAAAAGAAAGTTATAAACAGAAAGTTTTAGAATTGTGTAGTTTTGAAACCATTGTGATAAACTGAGCATAAATTTTGCTACTATGGTGCAAATACTCTATTTATCACAATGATTTCAAAACCTGACTTTTACAGAAGCGTCTCTTTTGTTCATATCGAGGGTTTGGTGCAAAACTATTTTAACTCCTTCACTTTGTGAAGGAGTTAGAATAGTTTTGCGCCAAGCCCTCGATATGCCATTATAAATTGCATTTGAAAAAATCTCTGATATTTAAATTTCATTGTGTCGCTAGTTCTCAACATAATTATTCATGAGGTAAATGGTTAATGTAATGTGACGGTGTAGCTTTTCAGCACCAGTTGGCGTTAAACCTTTATTCAGCACTAAAAATAATGTCTGCTCAAATCTATATTTGCTCAATTTTTACTTCGTCCGATTTGAGAAACTATTGGCCTTGTATCAAACAGCATGGACCCAGATGAGACTCCGAGTTACTCGGCGTCTCATCTGGGTCCAAGCTGTTTTTCAGATACGAGTAAGCCGCTGTATGCTGGGTAAGGGTGAGGTCGTCAGAAGAAATTACTTCACTTAGGAACATTGAGTGCTTGTTGAACACTTCATTTACTAGGTTTCCACTTTATAGCTGCTATTGAATCCTATTAATTCTGTACAGGTTTGCCAACGAAGACATTCGCCCTACTTGAAACAGAAAATTAACTATTAAAATACTTGTGAAAGGCGAGAGGTTTTGTAAACGGGTTTTCGCACAATACTCGTATGTCGAATAAACTTGCACTATATAGAAACCAACCCCGCATGGCTCTCTTGTGCGATATTAACTCGACTAGTGACATTTTCGTTATGTATTTGTTTTTGGCAATTTGAAAATAAACATTAATAGTTTCAAGAAGATTTATTTTTACCCGACAGGAACGCCTTCGCAAGTACTGTAGAACCAGTTGAGATGGTGGCTCCAGGAAAGGTTGTCTGATCAGGGTCTATCCTGTTTGCTTATATAATACAGATTTGAATTCTCTTTTTATTTTATGATCAGATAAAAATAAAATAATCAATATTCATAATGCCACTATTTCTTATATGCATATGCATGAGATAGAGGGTGAATAAAATATTAGATTCACTAGTTTACATGTATGATTTACATTTAACCTCGCACATCAAACGCTTATAAACTTCTCAGCATCCTTTACTTAATACATATTAATTTAAACATAGTAGATTCAGATCAGACGGCCCTTATAGGAGCCGTCTGTTCAAGTCTGCTCTTTTTTTCACATGGAAATACAGTTGAACTTCAATATCTCGAACTCCAAGGTACTATACAAATTAGTTCCAGATATCAGAGGTTCGACTTATCGGGTTTCTAATCTGGATAATTTCTCGAGTTGACAGCTTCATACAGGTGTAAGTAATGCAGAAAGCCCATGCAGGAGCTTTCAGAATTACTTTACACCTGCATTAAGTTGTCTCATGTGTTTCTAGATATCCGCAGTGATACACTGTATTGTAGGTTTTGGAAGGACCGAAATTTCAGTTAGAGTTATCTCAAAATTCGAGTTATCCGAGTTCGAGATATTGAAGTTCAACCGCATAGAGATCTGATTCTGCAGTTTCTGCCATGGTCAATCAGTCATGTGTTTAATGTGTCACTAACATTAACCCTTTCACCGCCAAGGTCGCAAAAATGCACCACGACAAATAGTGCAGTACCAGATCAGACGCCGCCTTTGATCAGGGACTTCACTCTTTGTCGCAATTTCTAGTTCTAGATATGTGGCTTATTCCTTTGAATTCGTTTTTTATTTATCTTATTTCCTTGTTTAACAGAATAATTTATCAACATTGGGCTGCAGACGACAATTAGCAATTAGAACTTTGGCATCGAAAGGGTTAATAAAAATCTAATTGGTGTTCATGATGTCATCATGTATTACCAATTTTATTTATTTATGGAATAAATATTAAAATCCTTGACCTAACAGGGACGTCTTTTGATGTATTTGCAAACAGGGTAAATCCAGATCAGATGACTCCTGTGGTACACCTGTGGTACTGTTTGCCTATGGAATTATATACACATGATTTGACAATTTTTGTCACGGTAAAATTATCCTGTGGTCTGATATTAATTACATTTATTGTTATAATAACCTTTAGATAGCCTTTAGACATAGGTGGTTTTGGAAAGATCAAAAGCAGTAAGATGACAATATTATCCATGTTATATCATAAGCAAACAGAACAGACCCTGATCAGACGGCTTCTATATGAGCTGTCTGATTTGAGTCTACTCTGTTTACACAGCGTAGAAAGTCGTATTCATTTATATAACAGCCACTAACAAACATTAAGTATTTTGTATTAAATGCAGGTGGCTGCATGTGTATTAAAGGCAGGTGGCTCCTATAGGAGCGTTCTGTTTTACTTTCACCTTGCTTTAAGCAGCCACCTGCCCTAAATACCAACACAATTTAGTGGTCGTTGTAGAGAGGTTTTACTACAGTTAAGGGTTAAGGACCCAGCCTACCATGAATGCGTCTAAACATGTTCGGTATTATTTAAATTGAAAGTAAACGTTTGTTTATAAAACAGTCGTGCAGATGCAAATACACGCCAAATTGCAATGAAAACGAGCTTAGTCAGCCATCTCAATAGAATTATCAACAAACACATACATGAAACAAATCAGGACTGAATGCAAGGCTGATGTAACTACATTATAAAGGGCAAAATAGTTTGCAAACAATTTGGATCCAGATGAGAGACTGAGTAACCCGGCGTCTCATTGAGATCGAAACTGTTAACTGTATGGCACTCCGTCCGTGAGGTTGCCAATACATTGAAGAAAATGTTGTTTTCAGAACTGTATAAGTGGAAACACTGCAAATGCTTAAGGAATGCACTTACTATAGGTTTGTGCTAATCCCTCGAGTTGTTTTTATTTGTCAGACGTCAGTGTTAGTTAATTGGAAATATTTGTATCAGTGAAATATTAAATGCGCACAAACGCAGAGGGCGCGCAGCTGAAATGGCTGTTTAGTTCTAACACACGACTGGTAGTTACGATCGTCTCTTGTTAAGGCTTACGATGACTTCTGTCGTACGATGTTATGCATTGCTATTACTCGCTAGAATGTGAAATAATATTTTGGTTATTCGAGTACATACATGTAAAAGCGACTGTCGCAAGTTAGGACATGCTGAGCGCGTGATCTTTCCTTAGCCAGGTCATATCTTAACCCTTTACTCCATAATAACGCCTGTCTACACCTTTACAAACAGAGTAGATCCAGATCAGACGGATCCAGTAGGAACAGTCAGATCAGGGTCTGCTCTGTTTGATTATGATATATTCCGGCGTCCTTGTACTAATGTAAAATTAATCTAATTAATATATACGATGTCGTTATTTCTTACATGAATATTCATTGAGTAAAATGATATATGAATATATTACATTAGTACATGTACATTTATATACTGCATTCCAGAGTTTTATTATCTTTTCTCGTTCTTGATTGTGATTTATTGTGTGAGCAGGTGTGGTTCCTCGCATTAAGTGCTTGTACACATTCCGTTTTATTACATTTTGGCGTCTAGAGTAACACCTCTCTATAACGACCAATAAATTGTGTTTAATTGTTGGTAACTAGCGCAGGTGGCTGTTTAAAGCAAGGTAAAAGTAAAACAGAACTCTCCTATATGAGCGTTCTGTTTTACTTTCACCTTGCTTTAAGCAGACACCTGCCTTTAACACAAAATACTTGATGTAAGTTTGTGGTCGTTATAGAGAGGTATTACTGTACTAATAAATACGCCTCTTTTATGTTTACCATTTAGCCTGCTATGGGCGGATGAGTGAGTAGCCATACAACCAGTTTGGATCCAGATGAGACGCCTAGTAACTCGGCGTCTCATCAGGATCCAAACTGTTCGACACACTGATTACATTTTGGTAGATAATTATAATAGCTTGACTTTTGGAAGTGTAGTAAGTGAACAATTCTGTAAAATTAATTTGCTCAGCAAGCTAAAGCTTAATGGTGTTCTAAGTATACTGTAACAGTAACCTCGTTAAATAGAATTAGCAGATTGTTTGTTTCATAACCTTTGTTCATTTTCATAACCTTTGTTCATATGCCATCATAAAAATTACACTCAGTCTGTTTTATATCCATGATGCCATTGTTTCTTACATGGTTATACGTACTCTTAACCCATTACCTCATAGGCTATTTTTAGATACAACCTCTTTGAATAAATCTACCGAAAAGGAGCGTCAACTAGAGAAAAGGAATTTTTTTAGAATTTTGTAGTTTGAAACCATAGTGATAAATAGAGCATTTGCTCCTATAGGAGCAAATGCTCTATTTACCACAATGGTTTCACAGAGTGACTTTTACAGAGTCGTCAAAAGTCGTCAATATGAGGGAAAGGGTTAAGGATGATTTCGATCATGATATTATGATCAGAGCTACAGGTAAGCCAGGAATTTAACATGTCTAGGTATTTTGCCAAACCAAGTTCATGTCGTTGTACTCTTTAGAGTCGCTTTTTCTAGGCCATATCTAATGAGTACCAACACTATAGAGGTTAACCCTTAAACTAAAGTTTTAAAGATACAGAAAACCTCTCTATAGCGGCCACTAAATCACATATATGCTCCTATAGGAGCGTTCTGATTTACTTTCACCTTGCTTTGAGCAGCCACCTGCCCTAAATACCAACTAATTAACACTATTTATTGGTCGTTATAGAGTGGTTTTACTGTATTAATTATGTTCTTACACTGTATACACGGTCCTGCGTTTGAATACTATCTGATTAGTAGATTATAAGTAATTACATAGAACTCCTCTTGAATGTACCATAGAACCATAGAAAAATGTGCATATTCACAGAGATCGAGATAAGATGCGTAAATTAAAACATTTTCAATAAAAACTTCTTTATTTCCCCACCACAAAACCTATGTTGTGACCACCCTTTAGAATCGTCTCTAAAAGACAATTATAAAGAGTGTTCTCAACATAGGGTTTGGTGACAAAATGACGATGTTGGTATTTGTGTACGCACCTTTATCTGTTAGTATTTGTGTACACACCTTTATCTGTTAATATGTGTGTACGCACCTTTATCTGTTAGTATTTGTGTACGCACCTTTATCTGTTAGTATTTGTGTACGCACCTCTATTATCTGTTAGTATTTCTGTACGCACCTTTATCTGTTGGTATTTTTGTACGCACCTTTATCTGTTGGTATTTGTGTACGCACCTGTATCTGTTGCTCGGGATTATTCAAATACCAAATTCGTTCTTTCTCTATCAAACTCTATCTTGTGACCACTATTCAGAATCTAACGAGTGGTCACAAGACAGGATTCGGCGGAGGTATAAATCAGTTTTTTAAAACAAAAAACAACAATAATTAATTTACGCATCTTATAAATATGTCTCTCTATATGAACAGTTCTACGTGTGTGTGTATGACAGGTGCGGATTTAGAGGATGCGAAGCCGTCATACCCCCCCTACAAAAAATAAATAAATGCCAAAACATTTTTTTAGTAATATTTTAGACCTATATACAGTAAAACTTCTCTATAACGACCATTAAATTGTGTTAATTAGTTGGTATTTAGAGCAGGTGGCTGCTTAAAGCAAGGTGAAAGTAAAACAGAACGTTCCCATAGGAGCGTTCTGTTTTACTTTCACCTTGCTTTAAGCAGCCATCTGTCGTTAACACAGCTCTTTTTCAACATGTATTACAAACACACTATTTATTTATGTCATCAAACATAAACATCTTACCCCCCCCCCCCCCCCCCCCACACACACACACACATACACCTCCAAAATAAATCTACGCACCCCGCCACTTATCTGAAATCCTGGATCCGCACCTGTTTGCTCTGGATATTATAGTGTACTTCTTAACATTGGTTACCATTCTATACGTATGCATTTTCAATAGTTTTACTAGATGGTCTATCGTTGATCTATGATCCCGAATACCATTGAAACTTCATAATTCCGAATATCAGTATTTGTATATGCAGAATTACACAAAATCCAAAGTAGTCCGACTGATCATAAGCAGAGTAGATTTTACTGCCAATACGCCAGAGGACATTATTGCGTTCCTACATTGCAATCCAGGGAGAATATTATAGTCTCCAAGCTAGAATACGCTTTTCTGTCATTCAATGTACGCTTAACCCTTCGCTTGCTATTCGTGTCAATATACCAACCTGTAAATAGTGAAGACCCAGATGAGACAGCTCCTGCAGGAGCTGTCTCATCAGGGTCTGCACTATTTACAAGTTGATTGTGCAACCAGTGCCCTCCACAGCAGTGATTTCACAGCGAAATACTTGTACACAGTAAAGATATATGTAAATATACAACAGGGCATGGGTAAAGAAGGAGAAATGTATTTTAAAATTCAGCAAGCGAAGGGTTAATCACTTGGCTGAGATGCACAACAATGCATAGTGCAATATAAGCGAATAAACATTGTTTATCTGATTTTGCCCTTTGTTTGTCTCGCGTATTATAAACTATATTGCAATAAAGTAGAACCACTCTAAACAGGATGTTCAATTTAGTATAAATATTGATCTTGGAGACAGGTGGCAGCATAATACAGGGTGAATGTCATGCAGAAAGCTCCTCTAGAAGCTTTCTGTATGACTTTCACCCAGTATTCAGTAAGTCACCTGCCTACCATATCTAAATTCTTCTCAACTAGAAATCCGGTTTAAAGAGGTTTTACTGAATTAGCGAATACCAATGTTTATCTGATTTGGCCTTTTGTTTGTCTCGCGTATTTACCAACGATATCGAACGGGTATTGGGATCGGTTTGCTAGCAACACGTACGTATTTGTTATCAAGCAAATATGTATTGTTCTAGGAGCCAAACTTATGTTATTCGCAGATGATATGGTAATTCTGGGAAAATACTACTAAAGAGTTGCGGAAAAGTATTGAACTGCTTTAAGACTACTGTGACCGTTAAAGTTTACAAGTTAACCCTTCGCTTGCTATTCACGTCAATATACCTACCTGTAAATAGAGAAGACCCAGAGGAGACAGTTCCTGCAGGAGCTGTCTCATCAGGGTCTGCACTATTTACAAGTTGATTATGCAACCAGTGCACTCCACAGCAGTGATTGCACAGCGAAATACTTGTACACATTGAAGATATATGTAATTATACAACAGGGCATGGGTAAAGAAGGAGAAATGTATTTTAAAATTCAGCAACCGAAGGGTTAATACCGAAACAACGAAAGTTTTGGTTTTGAAACGTCGGAATCTGTTATAAAACGAAAACTGGTCTTATAAGAACAACTCCTGGGAAACCTTGAATAACTTTAAGTATCTAGGAACTGTTTTAACTACACTGGAACATTTGTTCTAAATCAGGAAGCAAATTGGGAAGGGGTTAAAGGCTTTAAATGTGCTGTCATTTAATATTAAAAGGCTTAATTGGAAACATGCTGTCATATGCTAACCTTTTTATGCATTAGTTGGCTGAATATTGTTTTTGGGAGTGGGGAGTAACAAATCATAGAGTATTGAAAAGGCTTTACTTAAGGTTAAATATTCTACATCCACCGTGGGTGTTATTGAAAGTTAGGAAGACATCCGTTATATTTCAATCGGTATGTATAGGTTAATCAAATAATGGTGTACAATCATTAGGTCTGATAGTATTTTGATCCAGTATAAGTCACTCTTAAATGACTGCCAGAAGGGTGAGAATAATTGGATCTCAAATGTTAAGTTGTTATTAGATAGTTATGTATTTTTCATATGTATGGCGAAATCCTTCGTCCGAAATTTTAACCAAATCTCATTTAAAATTCAAGCTGGCAGTTTTGCAATTTTTTCAAGCAGGGATGGTTTATTGGTGTAGCCCAGGGTAGGTCACTCTTTTTGTACAAATCTTTTAACCCTTTCGCTGCCAAACTCTGTCGTCTGCTAACTTTGTCGTCTGTTACAAGTTTTCATTTTTTTTATTTTCTTCACTTTTGTTTCAAAACATAGTACCAGTAACAAACAGTTTGTTACTCGGCGACTCATCTAGATCCAAACTGTTTGCATAGGTAATCCCAGATCCGGAATTGGCAGCGAAACGGTTAAATTAGCTTTTCAGTTTGAACTATATTTAAATGTACTTCCATCCAAACATAGAACACCATTATCGAAATTAAGATTATCTTCTCACAAACTAAGGGTGGAGACAGAACGTTATAGCCATCACAGACTATGTAGGTCACTCCGGAAATGCTTATTGTGTATTTCTCATGATATCGAAGATGAATTTAATTCCATTCATATATGCCAAATATATAGTAATCTCAGAAAACAATATGCCCCTTCCATGCTACAGACTCAAGTACTGAAGCAGCCCTCCTCGAATTATGGTCTTCGCTATTTCTTTTATACAAAAGTCACACTAGACGTCTGCAAAAGAATTCTGGCAAAATACTTCAAATGAAATCCGTTTTATTCTTGGAACAATAACGTTTTGCTAAATTGACCACTAAAAAGAAGTTTTCTGTTACGCTTTTGTCATTCATTAATCATTTCCCTTATGTAAGCGCATTTTGACACACCTGCAAACAGAGTAGGCCCAGGTCCTATAGGAGCTGTATGATCAGAGTCTGTTTGCTTATGGTGTAGTATAGATCTGATTCTACAGTTTCTGCCTGAGCCGAAATATCCTGTGTCCATATGCCATAATAAAAATAATCTAATTAATATTCATGACGTCATTATTTCCTACATGAATATTCATCAGAGAAATGGTTAAGCAATCATCTGCTTTTACAGTCTCCTATGTTAAACTTTTGGCGCCAACTTTAAAAGTGTCGTCTGCAATAATAATTTCATATTAAATGTAATTCTAAACTAAATAATAAAGGTATATTAGTAAAACATTTGTTTTTAAAAACCTGTATGCTTGGGCTAAAATAATACAGAAAACAGTTAAGTCCCAGGTCAGTTGCCGCCTTGAAAAGGCGGCATCTGTCTGGGACTGCACTGTTTTCAATGGTGCCAACAGGCGACATTGGCGCCGAAAGAGTTAATTAATGCCTTGACGAGACTCTTCTGTACGTAGTTTGTTAAGTGTCATTTGTGACTATCGTAACAGTACTATCATAAGGTCGGTGCAGCCCAATTCATAGCTGTAATCTATTGCAAGCAGATTACACTTTACTACTACTAATCGAGTTAGGTTTATTGTGTTCCTATATTGCAGTCTAGAGAGCGATATGGTTTCTGAGCCAGAATTGCTTTTCATTCGATCTACACTCAGTGGCTGAGCTCAGATGTAAATGTATGCATTGTGCAACAGAAGTGAATAGAAATGAGTTGGTCTCTGATTTGTCTTGTTTATAAAAACTATCAAAAGGACATTGGAAAAAAATAATAATCGCAAGAAATACGCATCTTTAATCAGACAAATATTGATTGTGACAGCAGCTGAGCCTATTTTCACTACACTAATTATCCAGGGAATGCAGGTACTGTGTGTATAAAGCATGTAATACTGACTTCATTGAGCTATCGACTGTAAATGAGCTCTAAGATTCGACGTTCTAGAAAGATAATCATTGGATAACGTGTTAGCACTACTCAATATACATGAAAGGTTTAGGCAATGCTTACCCAACAACTTTAGGCTATGCTTGCTCCAGAAGCTTTGATTGCATGTAGTGCATGACCCAATTTTATCAAAGCACAATAATCAGCAGTTAACCTTACACTATGGTATAAGAAATACATAGTGGCCCAAGCTTGTCTCCTTAATCGTGGATTGGTGCCATTTTAACTACTTCTAATTTGATTAACCTTTCGCTTGCTATTCACGTCAATATACCTACCTGTAAATAGTGAAGACCCAGATGAGACAGCTCCTGCAGGAGCTGTCTCATCAGGGTCTGCACTATTTACAAGTTGATTGTGCAACCAGTGCACTCCACGGCAGTGATTGCACAGCGAAATACTTGACAATGAAGATATAGGTAATTATACAACAGGGCATGGGTAAAGAAGGAGAAATGTGTTTTAAAATTCAGCAAGAGAAGGGTTAAGCTTTATGGGAAAACAATTGACCGAGTGTCAAGCAGCTCGGATCCCTATGAGACGCCGAGTAAGTTGATGTATTATATGGATCCCAGTTATTTGAAAAGACGATGCATGTTGTGAATACCGGACTGAAAATCATTGATGAAAGAGTCTGGAAAGCATATCTGCATTGTGAAGCGTTTGACGGTGCTATGCTCATGGGACTGAATAAACAGTACAAGTGATAACAGTTTGATTTTGAGATATGTTTATGGAGCTATATCATCATCACGGTATGTTTATTAACCTGTAATGTGCAGAGAATCCTCGATTACGTTTGCAAACAGTTTGGATCCAGATGAGACGCCGAGTGACTCGGCGTCTCATCAGAATCCAAGTCGTTTGACACCCTGATTGCATTATTGTAGACAAAATAATTATAGTTTGAATTTTGAAATGTAGTGCGTGACAATGTGTAAAAATAATTGGCTTAGCAGGCTAAAATATATCTTTAACACGTATAAATCATCTAAAATAGTATCCATTTTGCATTGTCTGTGTTTAATGGAATTGACACATCAAAGCCAAATATGCATGACAAGCTCGGTAATAACGTTTCAGCAAATACTGTGATTGCCAAATGAATAAAGGAACCATTTTACAGACATTTCAATCTTATTTGTTATTATTTCATCTTTATCATGTCATTGCTTACTTACATAAATTGTTTCAAATTGGAAATTTAACATCTCGAACTCGAATAACTCGAACGCCAGGATAACACGAAGTTAATGTCAGCTCATGCATTAAAAACAATGATTTATACCATTTCATTCAATTACAGTTTTGCAAACTCTATCTCTGCCAGACACTATGTTTAATTTATACTTTAACTTCTTAAGGACTTGCAATGATCAGCAAATAGCGACAAGATTACAAATTAATGATTGCGCTGCCAATGTTGCATCAGTTACATGTATTACCTATGCAAACAATTTAAATGAAGATGAAATATCAAGTAACTCGGCGTCTCATCAGGATCCAAACTATTTGGTGGTTTGATAATGGTTTTTAAACAAAACAAAAATAAATGATTAAGAAATGAGGCCCCGAGAAACGTGTTGTCTCATCAGCATTCAATCTGTTTGACACTCAAAAGGTGAAGCGAATCGGCAGTAGTCACAATAATAAATGCGCCAGTTCTTTGCATAGTAGATGAGAGTTGAAACAAAACAATCCCAGTAATCTCTCATAATCACTATACTTACTGTACATATTGTGTACATAAAGGTATTTAACACATTTATCCCCATGTTTTTAAAGACTTACCTCTGAATACATCCATTGTTTATGTGGAGAGGGGGGTGGGGGTAGAGGAAACAACCTATTTGCTGGAATAAGGCATCGATAATAGTGGGCTCAGCATAAAAAACACTGTTTGCTTATTTCCTTTTTAAGGTATTAATGCGTTAAATTCAGGTGGTTCCTTAATACAGGACACTCGTAATGCAGGATATAGGAGCTTTCTTTACAACGTTTGCCAAGTGTTAGGCTACTACCTCTTATAAAAATCAAGAATTTGACTTCGTTTGGATGGTCTTATTAACGACTTTACTGTATATAATTACAGAATGGTATGCATGGCGATATTATCATATGGACACACACACGAGCGCACACACGTACATACACATAAATGGTTTATAACTGGTCGAAGGCCGAATGTTCGGAATAACGAGCAAGGTTAACTAAAACCCTTTGTCATAATTTAATAGTGTAAATATACACTAGGGTTTGAGATAATTAACAGGAGGTTCATATAATTTTGAATCGATAGATTAACCCATTTGCTCCCATGATTCCATATATTGGACAAAGGCAAACGGTGTAGACTCTGATCAGACGCCGCATAATGCGGCGTCTAATCAGAGTATACACTGTTTGCTGATAGGAAATTCAATATAAAACAAAACAAAAATGAAAATTTAGACCAGACATCCCTTAGATAAAAGATAGACTAATCCAGTATATAAGCATGGATGAATCCACTAGGAGCAAATGGATTAATTACTGCAGTAAGATACGGTAGATCAATCACTCGAATGCCTGATTGTCTGTCTTCAAGAATATGGTTACTAAAAGTGAAACAAATAAAAAACACAGTCATACAGGGAGAGCCATACACAAACTGGCACGGTATAGAAACATCATCAAATATGAAACAGTACAACTACGAGACAAAACTTGACGACATGCACAAAAATACCATTACCATAGAACAAGCAAAGTAAACCACATAACTATATACCTCACAGAGGCTCCATTTGATACCTTTGCAAACCGTGTAAACGAATCAAACATGGTTTATCCTCTCCATAATATCACCAAAGGTACATGTAAGTTGAGTCAAACTATTTCCAAATATGCCATACAATTGAACTTCGATATCACGAACTCGGATAACTCGGACTTCGGGATAACTCGAACTAAAAGTTCGGTCCTTCCAAATATCGCTATGCATATATAAAAACAATTGTGACAGCTTAATACATGTCTAAAGTAATACTGAAAGCCCCTACAGGAGTTTTAAGCATTACTTTAGATCTGCATTAAGCTGTGGATTTGGGAAATTATCCATATCGGAAATCGGATAACCCGAACGTGGGTTTTCTCGGAACTAATTACATGTAGTGTGGTGCCTGGAAGTTCGAGATATCGAAGTTCAACTGCATTTTCTTTTCGCCACTAGCTGTATTTTCGTATCTGTTCCATTAATCCTTTACTCTATGAATGATCATGTAAGAAATAATGAGAGACCACGAATATTGATTAGATTAAAGTTCTGTCATGAAAAATACCCTGATTATGTTCAGTATAATTGTTGCATTTCATACAGGTTTAGAATTCAGCTTCATGTAAGATTAAATTAACCCTTACCTCCATAAATACACCTTTCTACGCCTCTGTAGAAATTACTTTATGAAACCATTGTGATAAATAGAGCATTGGCTCCATAGGAGCAAATGCTCTATTTATCACAATGGTTTCAAAACTACATAATTCTAACATTTGTTCTTTTCTCTAGAAAATGCTTCTTTTTTGGTAGATATATTCCAAGAGGTGGGGTCTTAAATAGCCTATGAGGGACATGAGTTAATGAAGATGCTCCAAAATTAATATTAACCTGTTCCCCTTACTGACACGTTTTGACGCTTCTGTATATGTCCCTTTATGAAACCATTGTGATAAAAAGTGCTTACATTTTGCTCCTATGGAGCAAATGCTCTGTTTATTTCAATTGTTAAACATCTATGTTTTCCTTTTCTCTAATAAATGTTCCTTTTCAGTAAATTTAATTAAAGCGGTGGGATCAAACAAAGGTCTACGAGGGAATTACTTAAAATCTAGTATATTAAGCTCCATATGCTTTACTGCTGAGTAGACGGGTCTGTGGAACTGCATGCGTCCTCTGAGAGGGTTGATTACACTGCAAGGAAATGGAACCGTCAGTACTTTTACGGAGGTTGTGATTTGCAAATCCAATTGATCAGCTTTGCTTAGCAGACTTTAAGTGACAAAACTAATTATGTATCGCTATAATTCTCTCAGATCTTGGCGCTATATGATTATAACTGAAGTATATATTGCTGCATAGACTATTAGATGACAAACAGAGTGACATAGAAAAAAGGTATAAAGGCATTCACGACTTGACTGACGATTACATTCCAATGTTGCCACGAACATGTATTAACCCTTTCCCTGTTGAACATTTATGTATTAATAAATCACTTTATGAATATGTATTAACTGAAATCTTCTTAACCCTTCGCTTGCTATTCACGTCAATATACCTACCTGTAAATAGTGAAGACCCAGATGAGACAGCTTCTGCAGGAGCTGTCTCATCAGGGTCTGCACTATTTACAAGTTGATTGTGCAACCAGTGCACTCCACAGTAGTGATTGCACAGCGAAACACTTGTACACAGTGAAGATATATGTAATTATTATACAACAGGGCATGGGTAAAGAAAGAGAAATGTATTTTAAAATTCAGCAAGAGAAGGGTTAAGTTAACTTTAAAAGGAAAGTGTTGACGATAAAAGAGAAGATTTTAATTTTAAAATTGTTAATTACCCTTTTCTAGATGGAGATGTGCCACGTTCTACATCTTATGGGGTTTATATTTCTCAACTTATTAGGTTTGCCCGAGCCTGTTCTTTGCTTGAAGATTTGAACAGACGTAATTTAGTTATAACTGATAAACTTCTTAAGCAAGGTTACAGATATCACAAACTTCGGAAAACTTTTTCTAAATTTATTATCGAAATTTACCTCTCATTAGTAAATATAATTGCAATCTACGGACGTTACTGCGACAAGGCATTTCTCTACCAGAATTTTATGGGGATGTTATCTACAAACTTAGGAAAATTCGGGGTCTTATCCATTTTCATGATTTGTTTATAAAACGCATTAAAACATTTAAAAAGAAAGGTTATGATCCTATTATATTGCAACGCACTGCATGTTTGGTTATCGACCCTTTGCAGTCGGTAGCTACGCTCCCCTCTTTGCTTGCGCGATGACAGGCCGAGGGTAGTACTCTATGATGGTATACTCTTAAACTTGGATACAGGGTGAGCTTACCAGACTCATGTATTACTTTTTCCCTGTCGTGCCCTTAACGGCTTACCTGCAGGTGCTCTGACTTCAGCAAAGTCATTGAGTACATATTTGACGGATTGTCACAGTTATTATGCTATGTTTTACATGTTGTCCTGTGTTCGCCGTCGTCTATGTTGTGGGTAAGTCCAGCGGGGATACCTTTATTTACAATATTTGTAAAGCTAGGGTGACTTTGAGAGAAGTGTGAGGTTAGGACGTCCGTAAACCGGTTTAAACCCCCAGTGGTGTTTCTGCTACTGACCGTGCCAAGGCGGTACTCTCTTTGTCACCCTTCCTTTTGTTTGCCTTGCGTCTTTGTGCTTGTGATTTTGTTCATGTGTGGGGCGTTTGTCTCTGGTTCTTGTGTGTCTTTTGGTGTTTTCTGTGTTCATTTCGTGTGTGCGTTTGGGTGTGTGGTTGTGTGTGTGTGTGTGTGTGTGTGTGTGTATGTGTGTGTGTGTGTGTGTGTGTGTGTGTGTGTGTGTGTGTGTGTGTGTGTGTGTGTGTGTGTGTGTGTGTGTGTGTGTGTGTGTGTGTGTGTGTGTGTGTGTGTGTGTGTGTGTGTGTGTGTGTGTGTGTGTGTGTGTGTGTGTGTGTGTGTGTGTGTGTGTGTGTGTGTGTGTGTGTGTGTGTGTGTGTGCGTGTGCGTGTGCGTGTGCGTGTGCGTGTGCGTGTGTGTGTGTGTGTGTGTCATGCTGTCTATCGGTGTTTTGGTGGTGGTTGCGTCTTGTATGTGGCTTTGCCTGCTTGACTTTACTACTTTTCCATTTAGACAAATGATCGGATCTATATAATTCTATAAGCAAACAGAGCAGCCATTGATCAGACAGCTCATACAGCAACCGTCTGATTTGGATCTACTCTGTAAGGCCGTGAAAAACGGTGTTTACATTAGAGAGAGGATTAACAGCAGATATTGTTTTAAATTAGGTATTGATTTACTACACATACAGAAACATAAGTGTGAAGTCATGCACTATAAATTTGATGAATAGAATGCTTTCTTTCAAACATTTTATTTCAAAACGCACATGTTCATGACTAAGTAATTTAATAGTATAACTTGTGCCTAAATTATCCTACATTGTATTGCAAAGAAGAAGATCGGACATTGTATGGAATGTATAGACCGGTTAATATACATCTCTTAAAATCGAGAACACAAAATAATCCAAATTGCCAGTATTTCAGACAGATTAGGATTTAGGATTAATACCAGACGGAATGAATTCATACACTCAGAAAGAGCTTTTTATCGAGTTTGATATGCCAGCTTAACCCATTCACTGCCATGTAGACGGGTCTGTGATATCATTAGCAAGCAGTTTGAATCCAAATGAGACGACGAGTAACTCGGCGTCTCATCAGAATCCAAACTGTTTGACAGTCTGTTTACCGCCAACACTTATAAACTGTGCAGCAAACTACAATGCTGGCCTGAAAAAAGTGAAAGATGTTTACAGTAAAGAAGGCTTAGCGTCACCACTTCTACGGAATGCTATACTTTCAGATCTCCAGATAAGAAGCGTAAATTGAAACATTTTCAAGAATAACTCCTTTATTTCTCCACCAAACCCTATACTGCGACCACTCTTTAGAATCGTCTCTTCGAGACGATTCTTAAGAGTGGTCGCAGTATAGGGTTTTGTGGAGAAATGGCGATTTAGTATTTTGGTACGCACTTTTATGTGTAGCTCTGCATGATAGTACACTTTCAGATCAACTCGTCAACATTGTTTTGCAGGCTGTGTAAAGAACAGCTAATTATACAACGTTAGAGTTCACCTCAGATCTTAGCACTGTATAATTACAACTAAATATATCTTGCTGCACATCACAATGACGTACTTGGTAACAGAATGTACAGAATGTGCGTATTTAGATATGCAACAGAGTGACGTAGGAAACAGTGATACGGTAAAGCCTCGCTAATACGACCAATCAAAAAAGTGCAGTAAAACCTTGTTAATTCGAACACTCAAACAATTAATATTATCGCATTTTTAAGACAGGTAGTTGTTTATTGCAGTGTGAAAAACGCGCAGAATGCTCCTTATGGGGACTTTCTGCATTCTTTCCACTCTGCGTAAAACAGACACCTGTCGCAAAAGATCTCAAATCCTCTTTATTACAAATTCGAAGTATCGAGGTTTTACTGGATTGTCTAAACATATGATAGCTTAATTCAGGAAAAGGGTTACGCAGAAAGCAAGTTCCTATAGAAGATTTCTGCATTACTTTTGCGCTGCGTTACGCAACCACTTACTTTTACAGACCACATGTTTTATGTTGATTCATTATCTGGTCGGATCAGCTAGACTTTACTGCGTAAGCATAATAGAACTGATTTATATTTAGTCCTGAACTTACATTCCAATGTTGCCACCATTGGCAATATTCACAATATCTATGATGTACACATTTGAAACATTCTTTTTTTCCCACAGAATGTGGGTTTTCTTATTTAGTCCCTATTTGCACAGTCTATCAATTTCCAGGAATAAAGGTGCAGGAACTCCGCCTGTTTATTGAACTAATATGCTACAGTGCTCCCTCTCTACAACGACACCCTTTGGGATACGAAGATTGTATGTGTGGTTCAGAGGGAGTTGTTATAGGGAGGGAAAATCAAACACAATTAGCTTGTTTGCAGATCCCCAGATAAGGTGTATTTCGAGAACTAAAACCGTTATGCCTCTATCAAACCCTATGTTGTGACCACTCTTTAGAATCGTCACTTTGTGACGATTCTAAAAGGTGGTCACAACATAGGGTTTGACGGAGGCATAAAGAAAATACGATGGAAAAAAGTTGTTTCTGGAGCCTTGTTGTTTCGGAAACAGTGATAAACGTTGTTGTAAGGAGGGAATCGTTATTGAGAGGGTCGTTGTAGGGAGGAAGCACTGTATTTTCAAATTGGATTTTTTTTCAAAATTTGGCATGTTGAGACCAATATGTAATATACAGCAACGCCTTGATTTTCAACCACATAATATATTAACATAGGAATCTAAAATAGCAGGTTGATTCTCAATGAAGTACAAAGATAGTGCAGAAAGCTCCTAACATTTGTCCTGCATTAAGCTGCCACCTGTTTTAAATAAATAATTATACCTTTTCTGCATTGTCGTAATAGTGCGATTTTACTGTATTTCACTCAAATGTGAGAGCTTAGAATGTGCAATACTGTATAGACTCAGTTTGATACCAGAATGAGGTTCGTTTAGTGGGTCCATATTGCGGCCTGAATACGGGATGGAGAATGCAATTAGTTGCCTGAAGAGAAATAGCCAGGCTAAAATTGAAATTGCAGTTTTGGGGAAATTAGTGAAATCACTAGGGTTAATGAATGGTGTTTGCCTGAAGTGTAATAATTAGGATAAAATGAAGAAAATCGCTTACCGGAATTAAAATGTTGAATAACTAAGTGGCTCTATCTTGTAGTAAATTGTGTTATGGCCTTGAGGATTGGTCTGAAACTCTCAGTAAATGTGATTTACATGGTTAGCTGACCTAATTACTGGAATATAGTTCGAATAACATTAGTTTAGACCCACTTATGCGTTGGTCTTTCATATAGCAACTAAACATAAAACGGTGTAAAGGTGCCAATTACTTTATGTGAAACTTTTATTTCCAAGCATTTGTACGAACTAACCATTCTGTCCTTCCAAAAGTTACAATGCAGAATTGTTCTAAAATGTATCACAGCATATGTCTAATATGACAGCTTAATACCGGTCTCAAGTAATGCTGAAAGGAGTTTACAGCATTACTTTAGACCTGCATTAAGTTGTGCACTTCAGATATTGGTCAGATTATAAATTGTATGACTCGAACCTCTGTTATCACGAACTAATGTGTATGGTCCCTCGATGTTTGAGATATCGAAGTTAAACTCTACCTATTTCAACGACTCAACACGTCTTTGTAACTGAGTTATGGACAAAACATAATCTTACAAGGCAACGAACCTCATTCGAAAAAGAAAGATTATCAGTCATAACTGAAAACGAGTTCCGTCATGAATGACAGTGTATTTGCGGAAACCTGACCAATAAGGATTGATGAACATTCAGTTTGATTGCATTGTTCACATTAGGCTCATATTCTCCGTTTGTATCAGTCAGATTAATTACTTATAGGTACATGGCCATTTTTTAGGTTCATAGATTTAGGCGGGTTTTCCAAATACGTTTTGAAATATTGATATTCTATCTATTTGACCCCCGCATAGTATGTCCATTCTGTCCCAATATACATTTTACAAATGGGGAATGTTGTACGGTGCTCGTCTTTAGGCATATGTTTAACCCTTTCACCGCCAATGTCGCATAAATGCATCATGACTTTTCCACTTTTTGTTTGAAAGAAACGAATTTAAACGCCTTTGTAAACCATACCAGTTCCAGATAAGATGCTTAAAATAAAATATTGTCAAGTCTAACTTCTGTATTTCTCAACCAAACCCTACGTCTCGAAGAGTCGATTCTTAAGAGTGGTCACAGCATAGGGTTTGGTGGAGAAATAACGATTTTAGTATTTGAATACGCACCTTTATCTGTAGCTCTGGCATACCCTATAAGAGCCGTATGATCAAGGTATTTTTTTATGTATAATATGAGTACACCATTCTAAAATTCTCTTTTTCTATAGATAATGCCCCGTTTCGTGAATATTTATTAGCTGATTTTTTTAATGTAAACTTTTCAAGGAAACAATTTTGCTTTGACAAAAACTCTAAAATCATATCTAAATCATGTCAAATGCAAACAGAGGAGCCGTCTGATCTGGGTGTACTCTGTTTGCAAATGCGTGAAAATGCGTTTATATGAAGGATAGAGTTAACCGGCTGCTAACACTATATCACGATTATCACTCGCATATTTATTGTATTTGGCAATGGACATCTAAATAAAACTACAACTACTAAAAAAGAATCTTCAACAGGTGAGAGGGTTATATAGCAAAAACGTACATGTAACTGCAAACTATTTTATAGCAAAACGTGTACTTTGACTGTGATATAATCAAATAAAAAAAACTATGCAATAAAGCACATTAATTATATTGTTAGCAAGAAATGAGCTCATGGTTAGATAATTAATTAATTTGAAAAATATTTCAATGTCAATTATTTGTTGAAATTTATTGTGCCATTATAGAAGATTTCAATTAGAAATATAACCAGATTACTGTCAATAACCAAGGCGGAATATCAAATTACAACATCAATTAATGGACTGACTTGTAACGATTAATCACATTTAGTCCAGACTCTACAAATCCAGACACTATATCTGATTTCATACAATTTTCTACAGGACACGCCATGGTTTGATTTGGTTTGGGTTTTATCGGATTTTACATCGCTTTAAAAGTATTTAAGTCTTATCACGACATCCAGCCAAATACACGTGGAGGAAGACCCCACAGACACTTCCGTGCACGGAACAACAAATGCATTGTCTCGTATAGAGGAGTACATTCGGGTAGTACCAACGACCTACAACAAGCCAGCTGGAAAGCTTCCTCACATGAAAACGTCCAAATACCCAGATCGAGATTCGAACGACAGCGGCGAGGGTTAAGCGATTGTCAATCAAAGACACTATGGTTTATATATAGCTGTAGCAATTAGAACTCAGAGAAAGGAAAACTGTTTTATTGGCATCTTTGCAAACAGAGAAGACCTAGATGGTAGACATGTAGAAGCTGTCTGATCTGGGCTGCTGTGTTTGCTTGTGGAGGACTATATATTTGATTCTATAGTTCCTGTCATGGTCAAACATTCGTGTGTTTATATGGCAATATTCATAAAGAAGAAACTATTCCAAAAAGGGAATTAATATAATACATAACTACTTGAATTGCTCTGATCTAATATTTCGACCGCTATGGGCCTTTTTCAAAGATAATCATGTCAAAATACACGTCACACAATACACGTCACATTTTGTTACATGCATTCAGCCATAATATCTAAGATTTTATGGCTGAATGCATGTAACAAAAATGTGACGTGTATTTTGACATGATTATCTTTGAAAAAGGCTCTTGGGCGAAATATTAGATCAGAAAATTCAAGTATTTAAATATTCATAAAGTCCATATTTGTAACATAATTATCCTTTGGGGTCAAATGATCACACATTAAGTGTTGGTAATAACATTTGCAAACCAATTATATTCAGACTTGGAAACTCACAAGGATCCGGCGCTTCTGACAATCTGATCACGTTTCTGAAAAGAAATTGTAAGAAGCATTTCACTTGGAAAATGCTGCATTCAAAGGGTTAATCATTTACTCCAGGAATATTCATAAAATAAATCATGACATATTGAATATCAATTAGAATAAATCATATTATACCAGTTTTGCCAAAACAGGCACCGTAGAATCAGATCTATATCTGTAAATTAGCAAACAGAGCAGACCCTGATCCTATAGGATCCGTCTGATCTGGGATTGCTCTGTTTGCAAAGGCGTAGAAAGGCGTATCTATGGAATGCGTTATAAACCCTTTCCCTGTTCAATATTAATATTAAAAAAGGATATAATGATTATTTATTAACTGAATTAATATGATGCCTTATATACACATGTTTGTTTTGGGTATTGGTAGAAACCACCGCAGAGTCAAATACGAGTATAGTGCTCCCTCCCTACAACGACCCTCTCAATAACGATTCCCTCCTTACAACAACGCATGTCACTGTTTCCGAAACAACAAGGCACTCCAAACAACCTTTTTTCCATCGTATTTTCCTTATGCCTCCATCAAACCCGATGTTGTGACCACTCTTTAGAATCGTCACTTTGTGATGATTCTAAAGAGTGGTCATAACATAGGGTTTGATGGAGGCATAACGGTTTTAGTTCTCGAAATACACCTTATCTGGGGATCTGCAAACAAGCAAATTATGTTTGATTTTCCCTCCCTATAACAACTCCCTCTGAACAACACATACAATCTTTGTATCCCAAAGGGTGTCGTTGTAGAGAGGGAGCACTGTATATTGTATTTTTAAATGCAAACTGAGCATACCATGATCGGACGGCTCCAACAGGGTCCAACAAATGCGTGAAAAATGGCGTTTATATTAGGGAAAGAGTTACTATACATAGTCCACAGTGTCGCCCCTTTCAAAGCCTCCATGGTTTGTTTGTGGGACAATCTCTATTATTGTGTAGATTCTGTATAATCAAGCTAATTGCGAACTAACCTAGCAATAATTCACTTATTTTATAGACCGGATGACGGTTTTGAGATTAAACCTCTGAATGCATGGAATGAGTCTATCGATAATTGAAAACAGATTAGACCCACTGAGCAATTTGCCATTTCATCATTTACTCTTTACTCCATGAATATTCATGTACGAAATAATGACACCATGTAAATTAGAATTTTATGGTGGCTCATGAACAAAGGAATATTTGGCCAAAGCAGAACTGTAGAATCAGACAAATATTGATTCATAGCAAAAAGAGCAGACTCTGATCAGACAGCTCATACATGAGCCGTCTGCTCTAGGTCTACTCTGTTTGCAAAGTCGTAGAAGGGCGTTTTATGGCGTTAAAGAAGTGAAATAATAACCAAATGATGTTTCGTCTATTAGTCAGGAGGCAGCTTAATGCATAATCCATTTGAAAGGAGCATTTAGAATATAATCATCAGTGCAGTAAATTCTCTTTGAGGCGAAAAGGTCTGTCCTGTCGGTCTGCAGCCCTTTCAACACTAAATTTACAAATCGACCATTTCAAAATTCAAACAGGTTAAGCTTATCAAGAATATTCGGGGAAGAATGTAACGAAAGGTTCAATATGGCAAACTATGCAGACCCTGATGCAGACCTCTAGGAGCCCTCTCATCTGGGTCTACACTGTTTGCAAAGGGCATTAGTGTCTCGTATTCCGCACTGAACGGGCTAACTCTTTCGCTGTCATCGGCAAATCTATGATAATTATTGCAAACGGTTTAGATACAGCTACGATGCTGAATAACTCGGCCCTTCATCTAGATCAAATTTGGTTGACCCTCTGATAAATAATCTTTAACCAATTCCCCCATACTGACGGCATTTGACGCATCGGTTAAGTCTACTTTTGGAAACCATTGTGATACATAGAGCAGTTGATCCATAGGAGCAAATGCTCTATTTATCACAATGGTTTCATAGCATCACAATTCCAATTGCTTTCTTTTTCTCTAGTAAATTCTCCTTTTCGATAGATTTATTCAAAGAGGTTGTGTCTAAAAATTAGCATTTGAGGGAATGGGTTAATAGAATGAAACATGAAGCTGACGAAATTTAGTCTTGTGAAGACAGCTGGTAAATTAATGCTGATCAATATAATTATGTCATGTCCGGAACATTCTCTTTTCACGATACTGTTATAAACAATCAGCCATTTAATATCTATACTTCTAACTATATCATTACGTGGAGTTAAAGACAAACCGTTTGTATCTTAACGACAGTACGTAACATTATATAAACACTTTCAATATAAAAAAAAAAGTGTTTTATGATTTGTTTTCTTGGTTAGTTACATGTATCATTATCAAGCCAGTCTTATGTTTTCAGTTTACATTTTGTTAACTGTACATATCTCAAGTAGGCTATTGGGTCTAAACATATTCTCAATGAGCCATCTTGTTTCTCTACAGTCACCAAACTGTTAACCCAATCAGTAGGTTCAGTGACTTTACAAATGACATCAAGGTGTTCCATGCGGTCAAGTTCTAACTTGAGTTTGTCCTTGATTGCGACGGGGACTTTGCGAGGTGGATGAACTACTGGGGTTACGTCCTCGCGCAAGTGTATGTTACTTTCATCTGGCAAAAGACCAATACCTGTGAATACATCTGAGTATTTTGAAAGAACATCATTCTTGGTGAGGGGAATGCAATAAGCATGTTCTTGGCTGGCTGTGACTGAATTCATTGCAAGTACTAATTTGATCAGATTCATTTTCAAGCATGTTTGCAAAGAGTATAGACGCAGATTAGGGGGCTCATAGAGGAGCCCTATATGAACGGGTTCTGTTTTGTTTCTTATACAAAACAAGTTGTATATTAACCCTATCCCTCGTAGGCTATTTTTTGACCCAGCCTCTATGCATAGATGTACTGAAAAGGAACACATATTAGAGAAAATCAATGTGTGTTTAGAAATGTTTCGTTTTGGAAATTATTGTGATAAATAAAGCATTTGCTTCTTTGGGGGCAACTTCTATATGTATCGCAATTGTTTCAAAAGGTGACCTTAACAGAGGCGTCAAAAGGCGTTGTTAATATGAGGGAATGGGTTAAAGCCTTTTTTATACTTTTTATAGTGAATCCTTTACTCCATGACATGTAACAAACAATGCCACTGTGAATATCAATTAGATTATTTTAATTAACATATTGGAAATAATGGGACATGACAGAAACTATACGATAACATACAGAGCTACAGATAAAAGCACGCATGGCGGTTTATTCTGACAATCTATACTACATGTAGATACTGAGTAATCATGCTAATTGTAGACTAGCAAGAAAACATCTATTTCATAGATCTCGTAGGGAATACAGCAAAACCTGTCTTAAGCCGCCATTCATTTATTGAACGTAGTAGTTTCTGCATAAGTTTTAACATGCAGTAAGCTACCACCTGCCTTGCTGACCCATAATTAGACATCTTTTGATGACCGCTTAACCCATTCCCTCATATTGACGACTTTTGACGACTCTGTAAAAGTCACTTTGTGAAACCATTGTGATAAATAGGGCATTTGCTCCTATAGGAGCAAATGCTCTATTTATCACGATGGTTTCAGCTACAAAATTCTAAAAAATCCTTTTCTCTAGTAATAATCAATTTCATCTTTTCCATGACGATTACAACGAAGACAGGGAATGGTGTGTATGGTTCTGAAAACTACAGAAACAAGAACTCATATTCTATGTGTAGATCACACACTGATCAAGATCTCAAATATTTGAACAACCAAACTAATTGATTGAGTAATGAACACTACGGCATTACAGTTATTTAGTTTTGATACATATTTTTAACAATTTACAAAACACACATTTTGAAAATTTAGTGTTTGCATTTGATTGCATTTGATTAATTTCACGTATTGTAACTAGTTTGTTTGATAAAAATGACGTGTTTAATCCTATATCATATATTATGCTCAAGTCCTTTCATATTGCCCGGATATGAAAACGACGAAATATTCTACATTTGCATAGACAACAATAGAACAGGAGTCAGACAGGATATGTGCCAAACGGAAGTGTTCAACAACCCTAGAAAGCACAAATGAACAAACAGAATTGTTCCTTGCCTGTGCAACATCTGACCACAATATGTCGCAACACCGTTATACCACATTCAACCAATCAGAACGATACAAAACAAAAGACGAGGCATAACGCAAGTTTGAGGATACGATTCTAATGAGTGGTCACAGCATTGGGTTCAGTGTAGCCATGACGACTTTAGTATTGGAAATGCCCTCATTAGACTCAGGTTCTATACATTCGGTTATGCACATTCTGTAGTCATCTCATGGGTGTACAACGAAAGGACGAATATCACGCTTTTTTATTAAAAGTTTGATTTGCATTGCACTAAAGTTGAATTACTATTTGCGCTTGGCGACTGTGTAAAATGCTATCTACTTGAATAAATTCGTAGCTGTTAGTCGGACTACAACCACCAGTGGTCAATTCTTGCTGACATTTGCCAGTCTGTAGCTCCATTGCTATAAGAGACATAACTAAAACAGTATCCTGCTATATACGACCTGATTCATATTTACAAACACAGCGGAATGAGTGTTAAATCTCTGAGAAAATTCCAAAGTTCGTGATAAAGTATACGTCGGTTCTAATCTCAAAGCTTAAAACAAGAAATAGTCCTAGACACTTATTATTCGCACCTGTAGTTCTATCGTGTTTGATATATAAAACCGTATATATAAAGTACGATGTACAATTAACTTGAACGACATTTCGTGACAATACATAGTTTCCGTATTTAATTTGTTCATTTGATTTTACACATCGCTGTTCAAATGAAACATCTAGTTTCTTACAAGTGTTTTAACCCTTTCAATACTGATTTGTTAACACTTTCACCTCTAAACTTTTCAAATGGACTATTCTAAATTTCAAATAGGCCTTGTTTACCATGAACATACAGGGACATTTTGAAAAAAATGTTACATGACAAACAGTGTAGACCATGATGAGAGAGTTCCACTAGGAACCCTCTCATCTGGGTCTACGCTGTTTGCAATGGACGTTATTGTCTCATTTTCCGCACTGAAATGGTTAATGGTTTTTCGTTTAGGGTAATTTGCCGTTACGTTAAGAGTGAATGCCTCCATTGGCAAACCTATAAAGGATTTGAATGGATTCAATTATGATTTCAAAGTGGAAAATTAACCAGGGTTTTCAAAAAAAATACCCATTTTTACTTAGAGAAGCAATTTCAGGCATCCATTATCGAAATAACGGGTATAAATGCAGTTGATGTTGTTGTACTTAATTGTCAAATTGCCACTTGATGCTCAAAGAGACGATGAATGTTTGAATTCAATTTACCATTCTAAAGACTTATCCCTCATGTAAAATTAAATATAATATTTCTTTATACTGTATCAATTACTAGACCAACGTTAATATCCATTTTGATCCAGCCGAGGTCCCCACGCCATTGGGCGTCTCATCAATGCCAACACTATTTGTATTTCCTGCTTCGGTTGGCATGATGATAGAAAGTTAATTTGAGAAACAAGCCTTCTATTCTGCCCTATATTTGAAGCAATCGATAGAATGTCACATTTGCGATTGTATATAGCATACTCGTATGAAAAAAGTGACGGCTGAATTCATATTAGAGAAATAGGTGATCTATTAAACTATATTGGTCATCTGGCTGGCATATGTGTCATTGTGTGGTTTGATGTGTCTATGTTTTGCTTACTTAGTTAAACCATTCCCTCATACTCACGTCTTTTGACGTCTCTGTAAAAGTCACCTTTTGAAACCATTGTGCTAAATAGAACATTTGCTCCATATGAACAAATGTTCTATTTATCGCAATAGTTTTCAATACAACACTATTCTATAATTTTCCTTTTGTGTGTAGTAAATGCTCATTTGCAATAGATTTATTCAAAGAGGTTGTGACTAAAATAATCTATGAGGGGACGGTCTAAAGTAACATATCTGGCAATGGGGTAATGTCGTATTCTGTATGTGAATTTGCATGCAAATGCAGTTTACTTGTCTCCGACATGGAAATGTCAGTTCAGTCTAAATTAAGGTAAATTGGTAAAACATGCAAAATGCATTAAAATTCTTCAGAGTTTATGATTAATGTGAAAAGTATAGATAGTACGGATACTGAAAACATGTTTTCGTTATACGCTAACGGAAATAGACAGTAATAGTTTAAATACTATTTCTTACGTTTAGATATAAAGTAAACCTCTCTAAACCGGACGTAATATTCAGTGTAAATATCAGTCTTGCAGACAGCCGGCAGCTTAATGCATGGTGGAGGTCATGCAAAAAGCTCCTCTAGGAGCTTTTTGCTTGACTTTAACCCTGCATTAAGCAGTCACCTGCCTTAAATTGTCAACATTCTTTTCTACTAGAAGTCCGGTTTAGAGAGGTTTAACTGTACTGTAGTTTAATATAATTATACTTATTCGATGCTAATGGTAAAAAATATTATTTGTTTCGCATGCAACCTTTATTCAGTACTAGCTCATCCCTTGCAAACAATGTAGATCCAGATCAGATCCTTGAGGAGCCCTTTTGTCCGTGTCGGCACTGTTTATCACTCATTTTAAGCATTTCATGTACTCAGCAGTTAAATACTGATGCGCGTTTCCACTCTGAAATATGTCGTCTGCTAACTTTGTCGTCTGCTATAAATTTTCATTTTTGTTTCAAAAACATAGTAACAGTTACAAACAGTTTGGATCCTGATGAGACGCCGAGTTACTCGGTGTCTCATCTGGATCCAAACTGTATGCATAGGTAATCACAGATCCGGCATTGGCAGCGAAAGTGTTAATGTGGCCCAGACCTTACAAAAAACGATGTCATGTTTAATCATTATGTACCCGTTTGAAATGTTCTACAGTATTTATCTAACAATTACATATAATGTTTTTAATATATCAGACATTGCCGATTTAAATTCAGTTTATTCATTTTGTTCGTTGCAGGCACACCTGTTCTAGATAGTATCTACATGTAATTTGTGTCAGTGGTGATGAAAATGTCACCGTTCATATCACCATCAAGGCAATCATTAAGCTACATGTAAGTGCTTGGTGTATTGCAACTAAATAAAACTAATAATAAATTGTTTGAAATAATAGAATAATTCGTTGTATTTAAATTTACCTATGCAAGCAAGTACAAGTCAGTAGCATGTGTTAATGTTAAATCGTCGATTAAATTTATGGTATAATAATACAGGTTCTTGGTTGAAAACTGGGTGTCATCATATAGGTATCGTGAGTTGTACACACTTGTCAAGCTATGAACATATGCATTTGTAAATAGAAATGCCACATCATGGCATACAGCACGGAAAGCGATTGTCTGAGAAGATAATAGATGATTTACGACTTAATTACACGTAAACCACTTTTATGATATACTCAGTACGTGATTACATTCCATTATTTGTTATATGTTGATAATATACAGTATATCGTCTCTAAGCTGGACGTTTTAAATAAATATCAATGCAGAATTGTAAGACAGGTGGCAGCTTATTGCACGATGAAAGTCATGCAGAAAGCTCCTTTTGGAGCTTTATACGTGGCATTTACCCTGCAATAAGCAGTAAAATGTCTTAATTCTTTTTTTATTAAATTGCAGCAAGAAATAATAGTGGAGATTATTAGCACTTTACCGACATTACTGACAACTGCTTCAATACAATGACATGTATTGGTCGGTTTTAGTGTTAATATCTTGAAAGAATGGCAAACACAAGCCTTCCTTCAATATGTTGTACATGTACATGCTTTACAAGCTGTCTACAGGAAATAAATCCTTATATACTGTAGAAATGATTAATCCTTTACTTCATTAATACGCCTTTCTACATTTATGCAGGGTAGACGCAGATCAGATGGCTTCTGTTGGAGCCGCCTGATCAGGGCTTGCTCTGGTTTCTTACTGAATAAAATAGATATGATGCTATAGTTTCTGCCATTGCCAAAATCACTGTATTCCAGTGTCATTATAAAAATGAATCTAATTACTATTCATGACGTCATTGTTCAATATACTGAATTCTTATGTTAACATGTCTTTAACACGTACACCGCTTTGAGCGAACTGTCTCAAATGTGGAAACATCTTGAACCAGGATGAGATGCAAAGTAAGTATGTGTCTCTTCAAAATCCAAGTTCTTTGACATTGAGTGATTGGTTTGTGTCTCATCAAGATCCAAGTTCTTTGACATTTGGTAATTGGTTTGTGTCTAATCAAAATCCAAGCTCTTTGACATTGAGTGATTGGTCTGTGTCTCATCAATATCCAAGTTCTTTGACATTTGGTGATTGGTTTGTGTCTCATCAAGATCCAAGCTCTTTGACATTTGGTGATTGGTTTGTGTCTCATCAAGATCCAAGCTCTTTGATATTGGATGATTGGTTTGTGTCTAATCAAGATCCAAGCCTTTTGACATTTGGTGATTGGTTTGTGTCTCATCAAGATCCAACCTCTTTGACATTGGATGATTGGTTATGTCTAATCAAGATCCAAGTTCTTTGACATTCGGTAATTGGTTTCACAATAGCTTCATTTAAGCCTATCGTCGCCAAACATCTAATTATCGTCTACAAACCAATGTTGTTAAAGCAGTCGGTAAAATAAGAAAATAAGATAAATAAATGCAAAGTTCAAAGGAATAAAGCACAGATATAGAAATAGAGTTTGAGACAAAAAGTGAAGTGCTTGATCTGGGATGGGACTGCACTATTTGTCGGGGTGAATTTTTGCGACATTGGCGGTGAAAGGGTTTACCCTTTCTCTGTTCTATGTTTATTTCCAATTTGAATACCTACTGAATTATTCATAGAAAAAAGTTACAATGAAATATTGAAGGTGGAACACTGTAGTTGCTTTAGAAACTAAAGAAACATATCTATCATATCTTATAAACAAACCGAGGAGATTCTGATCAGATGTATTGTATAGGATGTATGTATTTATAACAAAATATTTCAAAATCTTTTAAAGAAATGTCAAAATGCGCACACATTATGGAATGGTTTAAGGGTAAACTTAACATGTAGTAGATAAAGTTTTATAATCTGTATTATTATCTAATACCAGACATTTGGGAGAAACGTCGTGGTCCGATCTTATCTTATGTATATATAAGGAAATAAAATACAAAAATGTATTCGATTTCTGTCATAAACAGAGACAGAGGTCTGGAATTTGCGCTATTGTTTATTTATCAATGCTTTCATCTGCTGGTTGTCGCCCCTTGAGAGCGAATTGCAATACATCTGTAGATTAAGTAGTTATGTGGGGGTCAATGGTGCACCCACATAGACAGGATAAAACCGTCAATTGTTTTAACAGAGCAACAGATAAGGATGCGTTCCCAATTACAGTAAACCTCTCTGTAACGGCCACTGAATTGTGTTTATTAGTTGGTATTTAAGGCAGGTGGCTGCTTAAAGCAAGGTGAAAGTAAAGCAGAACGATCCTATAGGAGCGTGTTTTTTTTACTTTCACCTTGCTATAAGCAGCCTCCTGCCTTTGACACAAAATACTTGATGCAATTCAGTGGCCGTTATAGAGAAGTTTTACTGTACTAGAGTCGTCATTCCTAAACCAAACCCTATACTGTGACCACTCTTTAGAATTGTTTCTTCGAGACGATTCTAAAGAATGGTCAAAGTATAGAGTTTGGTGGAGATATATTTGAGCTATTCTTGAAAAAAATGTTTTTTACTCATCTTATCTGGAGCTTTAAGTCTTAATGTATTACATGTACATCATATCGAATTGACGATTGCTATAACAGGACAGTCTCGCTAATACGACAACTAAGAAGAGTCTACTTCCGGTGATAGCTTAACCCTTCTCTTGCTGAATTTTAAAATACATTTCCCCTTCTTTACCCATGCCCTGTTGTATAACTACATATATCTTCACTGTGTACAAGTATTTCGCTGTGCAATCACTGCTGCGGAGTGCACTGCTTGCACAATCAATTTGTAAATAGTGCAGACCCTGACGAGACAGCTCCTGCTCCCAAAGGAGCTTTATGTATTATGTTTGCTCTGCATTCAGCAACCACCTGCTTTTACAAACTCCTATGTTGGTGAATTGTGTGATCGCATGAGCAACACTCTACTGTATAACATTTATTTGTCCCACACAATGAACTGATACCATTCGCCGTAAATAATTTCTGTCTTTCTTTCTTTATTTGTTTATTGTTTTGTGATGTTCTGACAGAGCAACGGATTAACGTGCGTACTCAAGTACTATAATCGTCATTTATCCACCAAACCCTATGCTGTGACTACTCTTTAGAATCGTCTCAAAGAGACGATTCTAAAGATTGGTCACGTCATAGAGTTTGGCGGAGAAATAAAGATGTTTTCCTCGAAATTATTTTAATTTACGCATCTTATCTGGGCCTCTGTGTTCATATACTATAACCTATTTGCACTAATGCGCAAACGGGTGGATACCTCGAATCTTTAAACGTCCATTTCTCCCATTGCACTCCCACAGTCAAGTGTACTCAGAGAAGCTTCAATGTAATGTTATGAGTTCCGGATTCCACTATACTTGCAAGCGGTTTTATGTCTCAAATTCCAATATTTACTATTGAAATCCTGCACAAGCCATCATGGCATGCATACTTATATGATCCTATGCCTAACATTATTTAACCTCTTATCTGATAGAGACGGTCTTTTCAAGATTTGCAAACAGAGCTTGAGGAAGCTTCATGCAGGTAGAATGTAATATAGACAGCTCATGTTGGAGCTTCCTGTAAATTACACTTGTTCTTTATTAAGCATATTGACATACATGTACAATTGCTCTCTCAACCACGCTCCCGTTTATCTGACAGAACTTCTCGTAAAGCCAGCACCAACACGCTGTCTGAGATCGGCAGACAAAGCCCAAGAGATGTATGCTGTGCCTTTCAACAAGAGAAAGACCTTTAGTGATAGAAGTTTTGGGACAGCAGGTCCCAGACTTTGGAACGGGCTTCCTAGCGAGATTAAAAGAGCAGAAAATGTTGAATCTTTTAAAAGAAAGTTGAAAACACATTATTTCAGACACTTTAACTCACTTTTTAATATTTCGTAGAAACTGTCCGTGTGTTTTAGATGTATAAAGTACTTTACATAAAGTCTGGGTTTTAGTATATTATAACAGTTTTTTAACCATCGTTTTATGGATATTAGTTTTTATGCTTTCTTAAATGTATATTCGTGTATTGTATATCCTCTATCGATTTTTATTTGTCTCTGATTTTATTTATGTCAATGTACAACGCCATTGAATGCATTATTTGCAAAAATAGGCGTTTAACCAAGTGATTCAGTTTCAGTTTCAGTTTCAGTTTCATTAAGCAACCGCCTGTTTTAATTCAATAAACAAATTGCCGTTTACTTTTGAATTTTCATATTGATAAACGAACACAGAATATGTGACAATAGCAGACACTGCTGAATCAAATACATATAAAGTTGAACTTCGATATTTAGAACTTCTAGGGACCATACAAATTACCTCGAAGTATCAGAAGTTTGAGTTATCCGATTTCCTATATGAACGTTTTCTTATCTGAACACGTTTACAGATTAATGAAGGTCTAAAGTAATGCTGAAAGCTCCTATAGGAGTTTTCAGCATTACTTTAGGTCTGCATTAAGCTGTTACATGTCTTTCTTGATATGCGTAATGATGCATTTTTAGAACAACTCTGTTTTGTAAATTTTGGAAAGACCTAATTTTTACTTCGAGTTATCCCGAGGTTCGAGTTATCCGAGGTCGAGATATCGAGGTTCAGCTGTATTTCCATAATCAAACAGCAGACCCAGCTTAGTCACCCATACAGTCTGCTCTGCATCTACTGTTTTAAGAGACGGAACAACAGGAAATGCGTGTCTATCAGACAAAGGGTTAAACCTTTGCTCGATGAATATTCATGTGTGAAATAATGACGTCATGGCTATTAATTAGATTAATCTGTTATAATAGCGCATGGACACAGGTGTTTGTAGTTATTGCAGAAACAGAAGTATCAGATCTACATAATATCGCAAGCAAACAGAGCAGACACTGATCACACGGCTCCTATAGGGAACTCTGATCTGGGTCTACTCTGTTTGTAAAGGCGTAGAACGGCGTATGTATGCAGTAAAGTGTTATAAACCAATGCGCGATCTCATTGCAATAAAATAAGTCTAAATTGAATGAAGCACAGACAACTCGCTATTCGTTTAATTATAAGCCTAGTAGACGTTTTAATACGAATGGAGATGTTTTTAAGACACCTATAAATGTCCTTTATCACTGCACAAACTATATTAATGAGGATTCTTATCCTTCTCTTCACGAATTTATTGACATTGGCAAACTAGTCGGAACTGGACCAGATCTCGAGTTAGTCGGCGTTTCATCTAAAACCAGTTTGTTAGAACTCAACCGATAGTGATAGTCTGATTTATAAAGGTACTGCCGACGAACGCTTGTTAAGATGACACCATTTAGTGAAGAAAAGGATGCTCGAAGAATGGCTAATGCAACTCAGACAGAGAAATGTTCCGCTGTCTCGGTTTTTTCAGAGCTCATTTACCTCTAGGCACTAAATTTTCATACACTTTCTCCAGTAAATAAGTTAATCTAGATGAACGTTTAGATCAATGACTGACGGAATTCCAAAATATTGAGAAAAAACAAATGGAGAAATTTGCAAAGTAGGTTTTCTGTTACAGTGTGGGTCTATTGAGCTGGCACGAACAGCCGTTTTCCCTGATGAAAGGTGTTAAAGTGTTAAAATGAGTATTGCAAGTAATTTAATTTGGTAGCATGCCTAAATACTTTTCCTGATACATATGTATTTTAAAACATTGGCAAACAGGGTAGGCCCAGATCAGACGGCTTCTGTAGGTGTCAACTGGTCAGGGTATGCTCTATTTGCTAATGGAATAATATAGATAAGATTTCACACTGTCAGCCATGGTCAGTCTCGAACTAAAGGTTCAGTCCTTCCAAACCTTGCAATACAGCATTGCTCTAAAATGTATAACCCTATCAAGGAACACGTATGAAAGCTTAATGCAGGTGTAGAGTAGTACTGAGAGCTTCTACAGGAGCTTTCAGCATTACTTTACACCTGTATTCAGCTGCGAACATAAGAAATTGTCCAGATCAGAAATCGGATAACTTGAAATTCTGTTCTCTCTAACTAATTGGAATGGTCCCTTGAAGTTCGAGTTATCGAAGTTAAACTGTAATTAATCTAACATGATTATCCACGAGTTTAGGAATTAACATACGATTAGTGACAGTTACAGTTGGGAAAACACGATAATTTGATTCAGTGCAAACGATACATTTGTGATACATTCAGGCATGTCATTCCCTAGATACCTCTAAGGACTGGGTTTCTTTCACATCTTCAAAAATGCAAACACTGTGGTTTACGTTGAATCGATGTCCTTCATAGCTTAACCCATTCCCTCATGTTGACGACATTCGACGACTCTGTAAATTTCATTCTGTGAAACCATTGTGATTAATAGAGCATTTGCTCCATAGGAGCAAATGCTCTATTTATCACAATTGTTTCAAACCTACACAGTTCTAAAAGTTTCCTTTTCTCTAGTTAAAACTCCTTTTCGGTAGATTTATTCAAATAGGATGGATCTAAAAATAGCCTATAAGAGAATGGGTCCGTTCAGTGTTGCTCTGTTTGCGTTTACAATCTTAGGATTCTACAGTTTCTGCTAAAGTCTATAATTTCTAAAATTGTTACAATATTCTACCTTCCATATTTCATTATAACTATTTTGTCCATGAATATTCAGAAGGTATTGAAATTTGGACTATATATAGAACAGGGAAAGGGTTTTACACAGAATTGTTATTCCAGTCTGATAAATCAGAGTTGACAGGGTTTCGGGAGGGAGGTGCCATTATTGACTTCATTGATGGTGTTTAACCCATTCCCTCATATTGACGACTTTTGACTGTAAAAGTCACTTTGTGAAACCATTGTGGTAAATACAGCATTTGCTCCTGTAGGACCAAATGCTCTATTTATGACAATGGTTTCAAACTATAAAATTCTAATTTTTTCCTTTTCTCTAGTTAATGCTCCTTTTCGGTAGATTTATTCAAAGAAGTTGTATCTAAAAATAGCTTATGAAGTAATGGGTTAAAATACATACGAGCTGGTTGCTACATTTTACTTTTGCTTACGTGTACATAACTGAACACAGGCTCGTTCCACTATCGATCGCCGTTAATTAATATTTAACGCGTTCCTCCTGTAATTAAATTCGCTTTTTCAAATGTCTTAAAAGGTTAAACGAAATTCATTAAGAAAGTGAATGTAATTGAATTATATATGACCTGTATACTCTGTATGATTAGGTGATGTTGATGTATTACAGTAAAACCTCTCTATAACGGCCACTAAATTGTGTTAATTAGTTAGTATTTAGGGTAGGTGGCTGCTTAAAGAAATGTGAAATTATAGGAGCGTTCTGTTTTACTTTCACATTGCTTTAAGCAGCCACCTGCCATTAACATAAATACTTGATGTAATTTAGTGACCGTTATAGAGAGGTTTTACTGTATATCTCAGCTGCATGGTCTATGTATTCAGAAAAACGTTTTTATTATTTGCAAACAGAGAAGACCTAGATGGTAGACATGTAGAAGCTGTCTGATCTGGGCTGCTGTGTTTGCTTGTGAATAAATATATACGAGTATATATATGATTCTATAGTTTATATGGCAATATTCATAAAGTCCATATTTGTAACATGAGTATCCTTGGGTCAAAGGTTAACACATTAAGTGCTAGTGATACACATTTTCAAATCGAGTTATTCAGACTTGGAAATTTACAAGGATCCAGCAATTCTGACAAACTGATCACGTTTCTCTAACGAAATAGTAAGGACCATTACAGTTTCTACATTCAAAGGGTTTATCCTTTACTCCAGGAATATTCCTGAAAGAAATGATGACATATTGAATACCAATTAGAACAAATCATATTGTACCATTTTTGCCAAAACAGGCACCGTAGAATCAGATCTATATCTGTAAATTAGCAAACAGAGCAGACCCTGATCAGACGGCTCCTATGGGAGCCGTCTGATCTGGGATTGCTCTGTTTGCAAAGGCGTAGAAAGGCGTATCTATGGACTGCGTTATAAACCCTTTCCCTGTTCAATATTAATATAAAAAAGGATATAATTATTATTTATTAACTGAATTAATATGATGCCTTATATACACATGCTTGTTTTGGGTATTGGTTGAAACCACCACAGAGTCAAATACGAGTACAGTGCTCCCTCCCTACAACGACCCTCTCAATAACGATTCCCTCCTTACAACAACGCATGTCACTGTTTCCGAAACAACAAGGCTCCCCAAACAACCTTTTTTCCATCGTATTTTCCTTATGCCTCCATCAAACCCTATGTTGTGACCACTCTTTAGTTGTGACCATTCTTTAGAATCGTCACTTTGTGACGATTCTAAAGAGTGGTCATAACATAGGGTTTGATGGAGGCATAACGGTTTTAGTTCTCGAAATACACCTTATCTGGGGATCTGCAAACAAGCAAATTATGTTTGATTTTCCCTCCCTATAACAACTCCCTCTGAACAACACATACAATCTTTGTATCCCAAAGGGTGTCGTTGTAGAGAGGGAGCACTGTATATTGTATTTTTAAATGCAAACTGAGCATACCATGATCAGACGGCTCCAACAGGGTCCAACAAATGCGTGAAAAATGGCGTTTATATTAGGGAAAGAGTTACTATACATAGTCCACAGTGTCGCCCCTTTCAAAGCCTCCATGGTTTGTTTGTGGGACAATCTCTATTATTGTGTAGATTCTGTATAATCAAGCTAATTGCGAACTAACCTAGCAATAATTCACTTATTTTATAGACCGGATGACGGTTTTGAGATTAAACCTCTGAATGCATGGAATGAGTCTATCGATAATTGAAAACAGATTAGACCCACTGAGCAATTTGCCATTTCATCATTTACTCTTTACTCCATGAATATTCATGTACGAAATAATGACACCATGTAAATTAGTTCGATTAGAATTTTATGGTGGCTCATGAACAAAGGAATATTTGGCCAAAGCAGAACTGTAGAATCAGACAAATATTGATTCATAGCAAAAAGAGCAGACTCTGATCAGACAGCTCATACATGAGCCGTCTGCTCTAGGTCTACTCTGTTTGCAAAGTCGTAGAAGGGCGTTTTATGGCGTTAAAGAAGTGAAATAATAACCAAATGATGTTTCGTCTATTAGTCAGGAGGCAGCTTAATGCATAATCCATTTGAAAGGAGCATTTAGAATATAATCATCAGTGCAGTAAATTCTCTTTGAGGCGAAAAGGTCTGTCCTGTCGGTCTGCAGCCCTTTCAACACTAAATTTACAAATCGACCATTTCAAAATTCAAACAGGTTAAGCTTATCAAGAATATTCGGGGAAGAATGTAACGAAAGGTTCAATATGGCAAACTATGCAGACCCTGATGCAGACCTCTAGGAGCCCCCTCATCTGGGTCTACACTGTTTGTAAAGGGCATTAGTGTCTCGTATTCCGCACTGAAAGGGCTAACTCTTTCGCTGTCATCGGCAAATCTATGATAATTATTGCAAACGGTTTAGATACAGCTACGATGCTGAATAACTCGGCCCTTCATCTAGATCAAATTTGGTTGACCCTCTGATAAATAATCTTTAACCAATTCCCCCATACTGACGGCATTTGACGCATCGGTTAAGTCTACTTTTGGAAACCATTGTGATACATAGAGCAGTTGATCCATAGGAGCAAATGCTCTATTTATCACAATGGTTTCATAGCATCACAATTCTAATTGCTTTCTTTTTCTCTAGTAAATTCTCCTTTTCGATAGATTTATTCAAAGAGGTTGTGTCTAAAAATTAGCATTTGAGGGAATGGGTTAATAGAATGAAACATGAAGCTGACGAAATTTAGTCTTGTGAAGACAGCTGGTAAATTAATGCTGATCAATATAATTATGTCATGTCCGGAACATTCTCTTTTCACGATACTGTTATAAACAATCAGCCATTTAATATTTATACTTCTAACTATATCATTACGTGGAGTTAAAGACAAACCGTTTGTATCTTAACGACATTACGTAACATTATATAAACACTTTCAATATATAAAAAAAGTGTTTTATGATTTGGTTTCTTGGTTAGTTACATGTATCATTATCAAGCCAGTCTTATGTTTTCAGTTTACATTTTATTAACTGTACATATCTCAAGTAGGCTATTGGGTCTAAACATATTCTCAATGAGCCATATTGTTTCTCTACAGTGACCAAACTGTTAACCCAATCAGTAGGTTCAGTGACTTTACAAATGACATCAAGGTGTTCCATGCGGTCAAGTTCTAACTTGAGTTTGTCCTTGATTGCGACGGGGACTTTGCGAGGTGGACGAACTACTGGGGTTACGTCCTCGCGCAAGTGTATGTTACTTTCATCTGGCAAAAGACCAATACCTGTGAATACATCTGAGTATTTTGAAAGAACATCATTCTTGGTGAGGGGTATGCAATAAGCATGTTCTTGGCTGGCTGTGACTGAATTCATTGCAAGTACTAATTTGATCAGATTCATTTTCAAGCATGTTTGCAAAGAGTATAGACGCAGATTAGGAGGCTCATAGAGGAGCCCTATATGAACGGGTTCTGTTTTGTTTCTTATACAAAACAAGTTGTATATTAACCCTATCCCTCGTAGGCTATTTTTTGACCCAGCCTCTATGCATAGATGTACTGAAAAGGAACACATATTAGAGAAAATCAATGTGTGTTTAGAAATGTTTCGTTTTGGAAATTATTGTGATAAATAGAGCATTTGCTCCTTTGGGGCAACTTCTCTATGTATCGCAATTGTTTCAAAAGGTGACCTTAACAGAGGCGTCAAAAGGCGTTGTTAATATGAGGGAATGGGTTAAAGCCTTTTTTATACTTTTTATAGTGAATCCTTTACTCCATGACATGTAACAAACAATGCCACTGTGAATATCAATTAGATTATCTTAATTAACATATTGGAAATAATGGGACATGACAGAAACTATACGATAACATACAGAGCTACAGATAAAAGCACGCATGGCGGTTTATTCTGACAATCTATACTACATGTAGATACTGAGTAATAATGCTAATTGTAGACTAGCAAGAAAACATCTATTTCATAGATCTCGTAGGGAATACAGCAAAACCTGTCTTAAGCCGCCATTCATTTATTGAACGTAGTAGTTTCTGCATAAGTTTTGACATGCAGTAAGCTACCAACTGCCTTGCTGACCCATAATTAGACATCTTTTGATGACCGCTTAACCCATTGCCTCATATTGACGACTTTTGACGACTCTGTAAAAGTCACTTTGTGAAACCATTGTGATAAATAGAGCATTTGCTCCTATAGGAGCAAATGCTCTATTTATCACGATGGTTTCAGCTACAAAATTCTAAAAAATCCTTTTCTCTAGTAATAATCAATTTCATCTTTTCCATGACGATTACAACGAAGACAGGGAATGGTGTGTATGGTTCTGAAAACTACAGAAACAAGAACTCATATTCTATGTGTAGATCACACACTGATCAAGATCTCAAATATTTGAACAACCAAACTAATTGATTGAGTAATGGACACTACGGCATTACAGTTATTTAGTTTTGATTGATATTTTTAACAATTTACAAAACACACATTATGAAAATTTAGTGTTTGCATTTGATTGCATTTGATTAATTTCACGTATTGTAACTAGTTTGTTTGATAAAAATGACGTGTTTAATCCTATATCATATATTATGCTCAAGTCCTTTCATATTGCCCGGATATGAAAACGACGAAATATTCTACATTTGCATAGACAACAATAGAACAGGAGTCAGGATATGTGCCAAACGGAAGTGTTCAACAACCCTAGAAAGCACAAATGAACAAACAGAACTGTTCCTTGCCTGTGCAACATCTGACCACAATATGTCGCAACACCGTTATACCACATTCAACCAATCAAAATCGAACCATACAAAACAAAAGACGAGGCATAACGCAAGTTTGAGGATACGATTCTAATGAGTGGTCACAGCATTGGGTTCAGTGTAGCCATGACGACTTTAGTATTGGAAATGCCCTCATTAGACTCAGGTTCTATACATTCGGTTATGCACATTCTGTAGTCATCTCATGGGTGTACAACGAAAGGACGAATATCACGCTTTTTTATTAAAAGTTCGATTTGCATTGCACTAAAGTTGAATTACTATTTGCGCTTGGCGACTGTGTAAAATGCTATCTACTTGAATAAATTCGTAGCTGTTAGTCGGACTACAACCACCAGTGGTCAATTCTTGCTGACATTTGCCAGTCTGTAGCTCCATTGCTATAAGAGACATAACTAAAACAGTATCCTGCTATATACGACCTGATTCATATTTACAAACACAGCGGAATGAGTGTTAAATCTCTGAGAAAATTCCAAAGTTCGTGATAAAGTATACGTCGGTTCTAATCTCAAAGCTTAAAACAAGAAATAGTCCTAGACACTTATTATTCGCACCTGTAGTTCTATCGTGTTTGATATATAAAACCGTATATATAAAGTACGATGTACAATTAACTTGAACGACATTTCGTGACAATACATAGTTTCCGTATTTAATTTGTTCATTTGATTTTACACATCGCTGTTCAAATTAAACATCTAGCTTCTTACAAGTGTTTTAACCCTTTCAATACTGATTTGTTAACACTTTCACCTCTAAACTTTTGAAATGGACTATTCTGAATTTCAAATAGGCCTTGTTTGTAATGAACATACAGGCAAAAAAATGTTACATGACAAACAGTGTAGACCATGATGAGAGAGTTTCACTAGGAACCCTCTCATCTGGGTCTACTCTGTTTGCAATGGACGTTATTGTCTCATTTTCCGCACTGAAATGGTTAATGGTTTTTCGTTTAGGGTAATTTGCCGTTACGTTAAGAGTGAATGCCTCCATTGGCAAACCTATAAAGGATTTGAATGGATTCAATTATGATTTCAAAGTGGAAAATTAACCAGGGTTTTCAGAAAAAATACCCATTTTTACTTAGAGAAGCAATTTCAGGCATCCATTATCGAAATAACGGGTATAAATGCAGTTGATGTTGTTGTACTTAATTGTCAAATTGCCACTTGATACTCAAAGAGACGATGAATGCTTGAATTCAATTTACCATTCTAAATACTTATCCCTCATGTAAAATTAAATATAATATTTCTTTATACTGTATCAATTACTAGACCAACGTTAATAACCATTTTGATCCAGCCGAGGTCCCCACGCCATTGGGCGTCTCATCAATGCCAACACTATTTGCATTTCCTGCTTCGGTTGGCATAATGATAGAAAGTTATTTTGAGAAAGAAGCCTTCTATTCTGTCCTATATTTGAAGCAATCGATAGAATGTCACATTTGCGATTGTATATAGCATATGAAAAAAGAGACGGCTGCATTCATATTAGAGAAATAGGTGATCTATTAAACTATATTGGTCATCTGTCTGGCATATGTGTCATTGTGTGGTTTGATGTGTCTATGTTTTGCTTACTTAGTTAAACCATTCCCTCATAGTCACGTCTTTTGACGCCTCTGTAAAAGTCACCTTTTGAAACCATTGTGCTAAATAGAACATTTGCTCCATTTGAACAAATGTTCTATTTATCGCAATAGTTTTCAAGACAACACTATTCTATAATGTTCCCTTTGTGTGTAGTAAATGCTCATTTGCAATAGATTTATTCAAAGAGGTTGTGACTAAAATAATCTATGAGGGGACGGTCTAAAGTAACATATCCGGCAATGGGGTAATGTCGTATTCTGCATGTGAATTTGCATGCAAATGCAGTTTACTTGTCTCCGACATGGAAATGTCAGTTCAGACTAAATTAAGGTAAATTGGTAAAACATGCAAAATGCATTAAAATTCTTCAGAGTTTATGATTAATGTGAAAAGTATAGATAGTACGGATACTGAAAACATGTTTTCGTTATACGCTAACGGAAATAGACAGTAATAGTTTTAATAATATTTCTTACGTTTAGATATAAAGTAAACCTCTCTTAACTGGACGTAATAGTCAGTGTAAATATCAGACTTGCAGACAGCCGGCAGCTTAATGCATTGTGGAAGTCATGCAAAAAGCTCCTCTATGAGCTTTTTGCTTGACTTTAACCCTGCATTTAGCAGGGTTTTTTCAGCATTCTGTCAGCTGCTTTAAAGTATTTACATTCTTTTCTACTAGAAGTCCGGTTTAGAGAGATTTGACTGTACTGTAGTTTAATATGATTATACTTATTCGATGCTAATGGTGAAAAAATATTATTTGTTTCACATGCAACCTTTATTCAGTACTAGCTCATTCCTTGCAAAAATGTAGATCCAGATCAGATCCTTGAGGAGCCCTTTGGTCCGTGTCTGCACTGTTTGTCATTCAAATTCACGTAGCAATTTAAGCATTTCATGTACTCAACAGTTAAATACTGATGCGCGTTTCCACTCTGAAATATGTCGTCTGCTAACTTTGTCGTCTGCTATAAATTTTCATTTTTTTATTTTGTTCATTTTTGTTTCAAAAACATAGTAACAGTTACAAACAGTTTGGATCCTGATGAGACGCCGGGTTACTCGGCGTCTCATCTGGATCCAAACTGTTTGCATAGGTAATCACAGATCCTGCATTGGCAGCGAAAGGGTTAATGTGGCCCAGACCTTACGAAAAACGATGTCATGTTTAATCATTATGTAGCCGTTTGAAATGTTCTACAGTATTTATCTAACAATTACATATAATGTTTTTTAATATATCAGACATTGACGATTTAGATTCAGTTTATTCATTTTGTTCGTTGCAGGCACACCTGTTCTAGATAGTATCTACATGTAATTTGTTTCAGTGGTGATGAAAATGTCACCGTTCATATCACCATCAAGGCAATCATTAAGCTAAGTGCTTGGTGTAATGCAACTAAATAAAACTAATAATAAATTGTTCAAAAGAATAGAATAATTCGTTGCATTTGAATTTGCATCTGCAAGAAAATACAAGTCAGCATGTGTTAATGTTAAATCGTCGATTAAATTTATTGTATAATAATAATACAGGTTCTTGGTTGAAAACTGGGTGTCATCATACAGTTATCGTGAGTTGTACACACTTGTCAAGCTATGAACATATGCATTTGTAAATAGAAATGCCATATCATGACCTACAGCACGGAAAGCGATTGTCTGAGAAGATAATAGATGATTTACGACATAATTACACGTAAACCAATTTTATGATAGACTCGGTATGTGATTACATTCCATTATTTGTTATATGGTGATAATATATCGTTTCTAAGCTGGACGTTTTAAATAAATATCAATGCAGAATTGTAAGACAGGTGGCAGCTTATTGCACGATGGAAGTCATGCAGAAAGCTCCTTTTGGAGCTTAATACGTGACATGTACCCTACAATAAGCAGTAAAATGTCTTAATTCTTTTTTTTTAATTAAATTGCAGCAAGAAAAAATAGTGGAGATTATTAGCACTTTACCGACATTACTGACAACTGCTTCAATACACTTACATGTATTGGTCAGCTTTTGTGTTAACCCTTCTCTTGCTGAATTTTAAAATACATTTCTCCTTCTTTACCCATGCCCTGTTGTATAATTACATATTTCTGCACTGTGTACAAGTGTATCGCTGTGCAATCACTGCTGTGGAGTTCACAGGTTGCACAATCAACTTGTGAATAGTGCAGACCCTGATGAGACAACTCTTGCAGGAGCTGTCTCATCTGGGTCTTCACATTTTACAGATAGGTATATTGACGTGAATAGCAAGGGAAGGGTTAATATATTGAAGGAATGACAAACACAATATTTCCTTCAATATGTTGTACATGTACATGCGTTCCAAGCTCTCTGCAGGAAACAAATCCTTATATGCTGTAGCAATCATTTATCCTTTACGTCATTAATACGCCTTTCTACATTTTTGCAAACAGTGTAGACCTAGATCAGACGGCTTCTTTAGGAGCCGCCTAATCAGGATCTGCTCTGTTTTCTTAAGAATAAAAAGGATATGATGCTACCGTTTCTGCCATGGCCAAAATCACTGTATTCCAGTGCCATTATAAAAATGATGCTAATTAATATTCATGACGTCATTGTTCAATATACTGCATTCTTATGTTAACATGTCTTTAACACTTACACCGCTATGAGCGTACTGTCTCAAATGTGGAAACAGCTTGACATTGAATGATTGGTTTGTGTCTCATCAAGATCCAAGTTCTTTGACATTCGGCAATTGGTCAATATCTCATCAAGATCCAAGTTATTTGACATTGAGTGATTGGTCTGTGTCCAATCAAAATCCAAGTTGTTTGACATTGAGTAAATGGCTTGTGTCTAATCAAGATCTAAGCTCTTTGACATTGGGTAATTGGTCTGTGTCTCATCAAGATCCAAGTTCTTTGACATTGGGTGATTGGTTTGTGTCTCATCAAGATCCATTGGGTGATTGGTTTGTGTCTAATCAAGATCCAAGTTCTTTGACATTCGGTGATTGGTTTCACAGTAGCTTCTTTAACCCTATCGGCGCCAAACATCTAATTATCGTCTACAAACCAATGTTGTTAAATCAGTCGGTAAAATAAGGAAATAAGATAAAAAATGCAAAATTCTATGAAGGTCTAAAGTAATGCTGAAAGCTCCTATAGGAGCTTTCAGCATTACTTTAGGTCTGCATTAAACTGTTACATGTCTTCCTAGATATGCGTAATGATGCATTTTTAGAACAACTCTGTTTTGTAAATTTTGGAAAGACCTAATTTTTACTTCGAGTTATCCCGAGGTTCGAGTTATCCGAGGTCGAGATATCGAGGTTCAGCTGTATTTCCATAATCAAACAGCAGACCCAGCTTAGTCACCCATACAGTCTGCTCTGCATCTACTGTTTTAAGAGACGGAACAACAGGAAATGCGTGTCTATCAGACAAAGTGTTAAACCTTTGCTCGATGAATATTCATGTGTGAAATAATGACGTCGTGGCTATTAATTAGATTAATCTGTTATAATAGCACATGGACACAGGTGTTTTAGTTATTGCAGAAACAGAAGTATCAGATATACATAATATCGCAAGCAAACAGAGCAGACACTGATCACACGGCTCCTATAGGGACTGTCTGATCTGGGTCTACTCTGTTTGTAAAGTCGTAGAACGGCGTATGTATGGAGTAAAGTGTTATAAACCAATGCGCGATCTCATTGCAATAAAATAAGTCTAAATTGCATGAAGCACAGACAACTCGCTATGCGTTTAATTATAAGCCTAGTAGACGTTTTAATACGAATGGAGATGTGTTTAAGACATCTATAAATGTCCGTTATCACTGCACAAACTATATTAACCCATTACCTCATAGGCTATTTTTAGATTCGATCTCTTTGAATTAATCTACCGAAAAGGAGCATTAATTAGAGAAAAGGAAATTTTTAGAATTTTGTAGTTTGAATGGTTTCACAAAGTGACTTTTATAGAGTCGTCAAAAGTCGTCAATATGAGGGAAAGGGTTAATGAGGATTCTTATCCTTCTCTTCACGAATTTATTGACATTGGCAAACTGGTCGGAACTGGACCAGATCTCTAGTTAGTCGGCGTTTCTTCTAAAACCAGTTTGTTAGAACTCAATCGTTAGTGATAGTCTGATTTATAAAGGTACTGCCGACGAACGCTTGTTAAGATGACACCATTTAGTGAAGGAAAGGATGCTCGAAGAATGGCTAATGCAACTCAGGCAGAGAAATGTTCCGCTGTCTCGTTTTTTTCAGAGCTCATTTACCTCTAGGCACTACATTTTAATACACTTTCTCCAGTAAATAAGTTAATCTAGATGAACGTTTAGATCAATGACTGACGGAATTCCGAAATATTGAAGAAAAGCAAATGGAGAAATTTGCAACGTTGGTTTTCTGTTACAGTGTGGGGTCTATTGAACTGGCATGAACAGCCGTTTTCCCTGATGAAAGGTGTTAAAGTGTTAAAATGAGTATTGCAAGTAATTTAATTTGGTAGCATGCCTAAATACTTTTCCTGATATAGATGGGTTTTAAAAACATTGGCAAACAGGGTAGGTCCAGATCAGACGGCTTCTGTAGGCATCAACTGGTCAGGGTATGCTCTCTTTGCTAATGGAATAATATAGATAGGATTTCACACTGTCAGCCATGGTCAAACTCGAACTAAAGGTTCAGTCCTTCCAAACCTTGCAATACAGCATTGCTCTAAAAAACTACGCATATCAAGGAACACGTGTGAAAGCTTAATGCAGGTGTAGAGTAGTACTGAGAGCTTCTACAGGAGCTTTCAGCATTACTTTACACCTGTATTCAGCTGCGAACATAAGCAATTGTCCAGATCAGAAATCGGATAACTTGAATTTCTGTTATCTCTTACTAATTGGAATGGTCCCTTGAAGTTCGAGATATCGAAGTTAAACTGTAATTAATCTAACATGATTATCCACGAGTTTAGGAATTAACATACGATTAGTGACAGTTACAGTTGGGAAAACACGATCATTTGATTCAGTGCAAACGATCACTTTGTGATACATTCAGGCATGGCATTCCTTAGATATCTCTAAGGACTGGGTTTGTTTCACATCTTCAAAAATGCAAACACTGTGGTTTACGTTGAATCGATGTCCTTCATAGCTTAACCCATTCCCTCATATTGACGACTTTCGACGACTCTGCAAAAAACACTCTGTGAAACCATTGTGATAAATAGTTCTAAAAGTTTCCTTTTCTCTAGTTAAAACCCCTTTTCGGTAGATTTATTCAAATAGGATGGATCTAAAAATAGCCTATCAGAGAATGGGTTAAAACTGGTTACTCAATAAATATTCGTACGCGCTTTAACGCCTTTGCAAACAGATTAGACAAATACAGGAGCCGTCCGTTCAGTGTTGCTCTGTTTGCCTTTACAAACTTAGGATTCTACAGTTTCTGCTCAGCTCTATAATTTCTAAAATTGTTACAATATTCTACCTCCTATATTTCATTATAACTATTTTGTCCATGAATATTCAGAAGGTATTGAAATTTGGAATATATATAGAACAGGGAAAGGGTTTTACACAGAATTGTTATTCCAGTCTGACAAATCAGAGTTGATATAGGGTTTCGGGAGGGTGTGCCATTATTGACTTCATTGGTGGTGTTTAACCCATTCCCTCATATTGTCGACTTTTGACTGTAAAAGTCACTTTGTGAAACCATTGTGATAAATACAGCATTTGCTCCTGTAGGACCAAATGTTCTATTTATCACAATGGTTTCAAACTATAAAATTCTAAATTTTTCCTTTTCTCTAGTTAATTCACCTTTTCGGTAGATTTATTCAAAGAAGTTGTATCTAAAAATAGCTTATGAAGTAATGGGTGAAAATACATACGAGCTGGTTGCTACATTTTACTTTTGCTTACATGTACATAACTGAACACAAGCTCGTTCCCCTATCGACCGCCGTTAATTAAAATTTAACGCGTTCCTCCTGTAATTAAATTCGCTTTTTCAAATGTCTTAAAAGGTTAAACGAAATTCATTAAGAAAGTGAATGTAAATGAATTATATATGACCTGTATACTCTGTATGATTAGGTGATGTTGATGTATTACAGTAAAACCTCTCTATAACGGCCACTAAATTGTGTTAATTAGTTAGTATTTAGGGCAGGTGGCTGCTTAAAGCAAGGTGAAAGTAAAACAGAACGCTCCTATAGGATACTTGATGTAATTTATTGACCGGTATAGAGAGGTTTTACTGTGTATCTCAACTGCATGGCCTACGTATTCAGGTCATGTTTCGTGTATTACGATTCATCCACACGCTGTATACTTCTACGTTTCATCAGTATGTTCTATGCGTTCATGTCATGCTTTTCGTAGTACGCATAACCCACGTACTCTGTATGTTCAGGTCATGCTTGCTGTATATTAACATTTTCGTACGACACATCAACCTTGCGACAACTAGAGGTCCAGATAAGATGCGTAAATAAAAACAGTTTCAATAAGAGCTTTATTTCTCCACCAAACACTGTTCGGGACGATTCTAAAGAGTGGCCACAAGATATGGTTTGATAGATAAATGACGATTTTAGTATCTGAGTACGCACCTTTATCTGTTGCATTTGAACATTCAGTGTCATACGTCTTTGAGAGCAGACGTCACGTGACGTCAGGTGATGCAATGCTTATTTGCATTTAACCTTTTCCCTTATGTAAGCGCATTTTCACGCATCTGCAAACTGAGTAGTCCCAGATCAGACGGCTCCTATAGGAGCCGTCTGATCAGAGCCTGCTCTGTTTGTTTATGGTTCAATATAGATTCTACAGCTTCTCCCTAAGGCAAAATGTCCTGTGTTAATATGCCATAATAAAACATAATCTAATTAATATCCATGTCGCCATTTTTCTTACATGAATATACAACAGGGAAAGGGTTAAAGTGGACGATCGGTCCAACTAGGAATGTCTGTGGTAAATGCATTTCATTTCTGCAAATTTGTTTTAAAACCATCTTAGAACAAAACCTTTTGCTTATTATTTTTAACAAGTGATGTTAAGATATAATGGGAATTTAACAAATATTTCTTAAACATATATGCCCCACTGGCACTACGAGATCGTTTTAGTGCCACGGCGCCTAAAATAATGTTGGCGTGGAACACGCAAGGAACACTTCTATGAAGGTGAACACATTCATTTGTGTTTCTGGTGTTCCTGCGTACTGTCGTGTTTCATTTCCAAAGTTCCTGCCTGTCTTCTATATTGTACTGTAAATTCGTTTAAACATACAGTTGAACTTCGATATCTCGACCTCGGATAACTCGAATTTCGAGATAACTCGAACAAAAAGTTCAGTCCTTCTAAAACTTACAATACACGATTGTTCTCAAATGTATCGCTACAGATATCTAGAAACACATGTGACAACTTACTACAGGTCTAAAGTAATGCTGAACGCTTTTACAGGATCTTTCAGCATTACTTTAGACCTGTATTAAGATTTGAGGTGGCCTTGAGGAATTGTTAAGCTTGGATATAGGATGACTCGAACTTCTGTTAACTTGAACTAATTTTATGGTCCCTTGAAGTTCGAGTTATCGAGGTATTTGATTTCAGAAAGATACATCAATCCACATGTTACTAGATTTAACCCTTCGCTTGCTATTCACGTCAATATACCTACCTGTAAATAGTGAAGACCCAGATGAGACAGCTCCTGCAGGAGCTGTCTCATCAGGGTCTGCACTATTTACAAGTTGATTGTGCAACCAGTGCACTCCACAGCAGTAATTGCACAGCGAAATACTTGTACACAGTGAAGATATATGTAATTATAAAACAGGACATGGGTAAAGAAGGAGAAATGTATTTTTAAATTCAGCAAGCGAAGGGTTAAAATATTGATTGAATCCAAAGCAACATGCTTATAAGGATAATTTCCTAGACGCTGCACTGGTGGACATTGTCTGATACATGTTGTGCAGAATTAACATAAACTACGAGCGAAGCATATATGAATTCTACGTGAAAGTATCTACATCATAACAAGTTCTTAAAACCTGGTTTAAACCTTTCGGCAAGGGAGACGATTCACTAATTTCCCTTGCAAACAGTGTAGACTCAGATGAGAGGGATCCCTGTCATCAGGGTCTGTACTGTTTCCCATCTTACACTTTTCTTTAGAAGTGTCCCTAAGTATTCACTGTAAGCTTGACATGTTAGAGGTTTGGAAAAGTCCATTTGAAAGTTCAGCATTGTAAGGGCTAATTACAACCTCAGACGGATTGTTCACATCTTTGCAAGCTTTTTCAACATTGTTCAGTTGGCTAAATGAAATTTCAGAAATAAAAGTAAGTTCGTGCATTGGATATTCCTAATTTGGATAATGATGCTGAAGTATGGGAAATTTGGAGTAATATGAATAAATATGGTATATATATTGTTGTTCTCAATACTTTTATTTACATTTGATATAAAGATATGTTTAGACTTGAAAAGGAAAATGCGTGATTTTTCAATTTCCAATTTAGGTCCAGGTTGTTAACGACTTCGAAAACGTAAATAAAACATACATTTTCTTTCTAGACGAATATATTCAATGTGTGCCATTTATGCATATCATTTGTATCTCTTGCAAACATCAACCGGTTCACTGTCATCAGACTCTAGTGACGCTCCAAGCGATATATAAAGACACAATGCCCAACAATACCTAGGAAAATATTATGTATATCTTACTAAATATGGTGCAATATTAATCCTCTATATGCGGAAGCGAATTATATAAGTCAGTGTAGACCAAGAACAAAGTGTTCCTCAACGATTCATGTGTCTGCACTCTTTGTCATAATAATCATTTTCTCCAATGATAAAATTTGAAAATAAGAGGAGCCAGATTTATTCATTCAGTAGAAAAAATATTAAGTGAACACTATACATATCCGTTCTGAAATGACATCGCATACTTTTTTGTATTTATTAGAGCGACTCAGTCGATTCAATTTCTCAAAAATCATATATCAAAAAAAGACAAAACTGTGTTGTAATTAAGACAGATATGAATCCCGATATCGGCATTTGGAAATTTCAATATGATGAAGTCTTGCAACTGGCTTGCGGTAGTTCGATGGTCCCGGGTGTGTTTGTGTGCATTAAACAATGCAGTGTGTCCAACGCGAAGATCTTTGGGCTCTCCCCCATCTGTAATTAGCAGGACGTCGAGACTGAAAAGAAACGTACAACCCAAATGCAAAATGAAGTCGGAAGAAAACAACACAGAGTGTTCCAAACTGAGTTATGGTGTTTCTGTTGCATGTCAGCAGCAAAGAAATAAATTTCCTACGAATTAAGAACAATATATTTTATGGACCTAATTAGTGATTTACGAGACAGTCAGTTTAACGTTAGAGTTCTCTTGTTCTATATTTAAGATGTATTCGATTTCTTAATCTAGTTTTTGAAATTATAAACCAAGACACACTACACTTTGTCGGATGTGTGTCATTTTTCATTTTGTAAACTTTTGTATGTTTATTTTGATATACATATGACCACTAAATCTTTAATCAGATGTCGGCAAAAGAATTGTTGAAACATCTACAGGAAAAGGCACCATCTGCCATCTGTTTCAATATGTTTGTACATTCATATTTACATATTAAACCCGTTACTCCGTAGGGACACTTGTTCAAGGATTTGCAAACAGAATAGATTTAGTTCATGCAGTTCCTGTAGAAACTGTCTGATCAGGGTCTGCACTGTATGCTTATGAAATCATATGTATATATCCTGTGCTTATCTACCATTATAAAAATGGGCCAAATAAACAGTCATGGGATCATTTTTCGATGAATAGCTGTTAGAGATAGAAGGTTAATAAAACATATGTACAATAAATATCTGGTAATATCTTAGCAAAATACAATATGGAAAAATAGTCAAACAGGGAGAGCCACACACGGAATGACACCGCATCAAACACCATCTAACGAGAAACGGTAAAGCCACAAGACAAAACATAACAGGACGCATATCAAGACGAAACACATTAAACATTAAGCATATTAAAAAACAAAATTGACCGTAGGCTGAAAGCAGGAGTGCCGCCTTGGAACGGCCAGCAGCCAAAAGCAATAAAAAAGGGCTACTGGGGGACTTGAACCTGGTTTATGGGTACCCAACCTCGTCCTTATCCCACTTTCACCAAAGTCAAAATGTAAATAAAATTCCCCCTCCAGACAACACCACAACATGCGTAACGATGTATGCCAAAATGAAAATGATTTGAAAATGAACGCTATTAGAAGTAAACAAGCGACGTCATCATGTAAATGACGTCATAATTTAAAAGTACGGGAAAACTATTTGAAACACTTCTACTGCGACATTTAAAAGATCAATCGCAAGAAAATACAATTACCAGTGGATATTAATCATACACAACTGTTTTGTTTGAAAAAGAATAAACTTGACATCGTAGGCATGTACTCGATGACTATTCAGGAACCGAATTTAAACAGGCTGTCGTTTTACACACTTTCTAGCACTAACTTCAATTAATAATAATATGCAGCAAATTGTAGGGAAATTGTTTCAACAGAAAATGAGATTCCTACAAAAATAATGAAATAATATGTTAGAAAGTTCAATTTAAATGTCTGTCTATTCATGACATTGATTGATTAACAATAGAATTAGTTTAAATTAGAACCAGTTTACTGTCAATAAACCAGAAATATAATATTACAAAATATATTGATGAACTGAATATTATCATTAAAATTCATTTGTGTAAATTCTTAACCCATTCACTGCCAATTTCACAAAAATGCACCACGACAAATAGCGCCGTCCCAGATCAGACGCCGCATTTGCAAGGCGGTGTCCGATATGGGATTTCACGTTTTGTCTCAAACTCTGTTTCTATTTCTGTGCTTTATTTGCGTTTATTTATCTCATTTCCTTATTTTACCGAACGATTTAACAAAATTGATTTGCAGACGACAATTAGAAATTTGGCGCCGAAAGGATTTATATAGAAGTAATCGCATTTAATAGATTCCAGTGAGATGTGTGCAACTTTTCCTTACAGTGTGCGTATAGCTGCACCACATATAGGCTATACATTTGTATAGTAACTTGTAATAATGGTCAGCGACCTTAATAGGTTCTTAACCTCACATACTAGTAGAATAAAACTCCTCATAATTAATTACCTTCACCTTTTATTCGATTGGAATACTTAAATGATAAAAATACACATGTACCTTTAATATTAACCATTTCCCTCATATATTTTGTTTCAATCCCATTGAAAACAAATAAGCCGTCCGGTCAAGGTCTGTTCTGTTTCATAATGGAGTTATAAACGATCTGACTCCACATTCTACCAATACCAAAACAGCATGTATACATATGCCGTTATAAGAATTCAGCTAATAATTATGCATTATTTCTTACATGAATATTCAGCAGAGAAAGGGGATAAATGGCGACCAGAGAAAGGGGTAAATGGTGAATAGAGAAAGGGGTAAATGGCGGAAGCAATCGGTGCGGCCTGTGATTAGGCGTCTTGTACTTTGGGTCTAAGTGTAAGCTGGTGGTCCATTTACTAATATACAGTGACTATGTTAAAATGATATCGTGTCTGGCATTTCCTCCAAATTACAAGTAGATTTTATTTTGGTGTAAGTTATTGACATTGGATCGTTAAACTCTTAACCCATTCTCCCTCCTAGACTATTTTTAGACACACTCTCTTTGAATTAAACTACCGAAAAGGAACTTTAACTATAAAAAGGAGAATTTTAGACTTACATGTACGTAGTTTTGAAACCGTTGTGATAAATAGAGCATTTGCTCCTGTGGAGCAAATGCTCTATTTATCATAACGGTTTAAAAGAATGGGTTTTACAGAGGCGCAAAATGGCGTCGGTAGGAGAGAATGGGTTAAGGAATATTATCTGCACATAAGTATTTGTAGATATTCTCAGCTAATATAAATTATTCGCCTAATGAACTTTCATCTAGGAGAAATAACTATATACTACATGTTACGATGTAATTGATTAGTTAAAAGCATTATAAACAACGGACTGTTTGTCTTTTACACAAACTGTACAATCTCATCTATAATATTCTGTAAGTGAACAAAGCAGACACTGTTTAGACGACTCCTGCAGGAACCGTCTGACTAGGTCTTAAACCTTACACTGTTCCATGTGTATGGAAAAGTAGTAAAGTCAAGCAGGCAAAGCCACATGCAAGACGCAACCACCACCAAAACACCGATAGACAGCATGACACACACACACACAACCACACACCCAAACGCACACACACACACGAAATGAACACAGAAAACACCAAAAGACACACAAGAACCAGGGACAAACGTTCCACAACATGAACAAACCGCAAGCACAAAGACGCAAGGCAAACAAAAGGAAGGGTGACAAAGAGAGTACCGCCTTGGCACGGTCAGCAGCAAAAACACCACTGGGGGTTTAAACCGGTTTACGGACGTCCTAACCTCACACTTCTCTCAAAGTCACCATAGCTTTACAAATATTGTAAATAAAGGTATCCCCGATTTCCAAGACCAACTGAATATTTGCGGACATAATAGATATAAGGAAATGTGGAAGGTGTAACTTTGTAGACATGTTGGATAGTAAAGTAAAACATCTATCCAATTTCTATAGGAGCCGTCTAAGCTTGTCTTCTCTGTGTATAAATGCGTGAAAATGCGTTTATATGAAGGAAATGGTTAAATGTAATAGGTTTGTAGAGATGTTAAAAGGCGTACATGTACTTATGAGGTGCATGCTTTTCCTTCAAGTTGTGTGATGTGTGTGCTATAATCTGGCATACTAGTACAGTAAACCCCCACTAATGCGACCACCTAAAAGAGGTATAATTCTGGGTGGTAGAGGCAGGTGGTAGCTTAATGCAGGACAAAAGTAATGCAGAAATATCCTAGAGGAGCTTTCTGCATTACTTTTGTCCTGCATTAACCAACCGCCTGCGTATAACGACACTCATGCTTATTCATTAAATGGTCGCATAAGAGGGGTTCTACTGTAAGTGCCACTCAAATATCTTAGTCGTCCGGTGTTTCCTTGGGGTTAGGATGTCGCGGTTCCGTGATTATCTTTCCAAACATTTGTAATATGAGACCAATGCATTGGTCGCTTAGTGCTTATATGAAACTGGTGATAGGGTAATCTGATCCGGTGCAAGGATAAAGTGAATTTGAGTGTATTAATGCGTTATTACTGTTTTAAGCAGAGCAAACATCCTACTTAACTTTCTATTTTGTGTTTATAATTAATTAAGAGAAACTACATTTTGAAATATGATGCATATACAGTAAAACCTCTCTAAACCGGACGTTAAAATTAGTATAAATATCGGTATTGGGGACAGGTGACAGCTTAATGCAGGGTGAAAGTCATGCAGAAAGCTCCTAGAGGAGCTTTCTGCATGACTTTCACCCTGCATTAAGCAGCCACCTGCCTAAAAGTATCTAGTTTTTTCTCTACTAGAATTCCGGTTTAGAGAGGTTTTACTGTAGTAATCTTAGAAATCTTCTACGGCGAAACGATTATCAAATATTGTTTCTCCAGAATCAGAATCCAGCCTCGATGTAGTTATCCTTTAACCTTTTATTCTATGAATATATACCAGTATATATCATGGAATCATTATCCCATAGGGAAACAGGGCAAACAATGATCGGAAAACTCCCGCAGGAGCAGTCTCATCTCGATCAACGTTGTTCATTGCGTAATAGATTAACTACGACCGTAAAACTTGCTGGAATAGAATAATTTAAGTCGAAATATAGCACGATCAATCTTTCTCCAATCTCTCTTGGACGTCCAGTTGGCAAACACGGACGTTAATCATCACAATCAACCAATCAACCAGTTTTGGTCCGATAATTTTACATTGGAGAAAAATGAAATTAATAATTACTATAAGACAATAGCATCACAACGATTGCCGGCACTGTATGTATCCTGTAAGTGCATCACCCCTTAATCACATACAATACCGGACTACATGTACCTGGCTTTAACGTTTAGTTCTATGATGCAGAATGTTTCGTTAGCAAACCTTCTCGTCTACTGTTCAGGGAACACATTCCTTCACAATTCATCTGAAAGAAAATACTTAAGCGTAGTGTCAAACAGTTTGGATCCTGATGAGACGCCGATTTACTCGGCGTCTCATCTGGATCCAAACTGTTTGCAAAGGACATTAAAGGTTCGCTCATTCCAGTAAGTCTTAAGAGTTGCTTTGTGCGATGAAAGCGACTAACCTGATCGGTGTTGTTTTCCGAGATAATGAATAGCCACGCCGTCGGAAAACCTTAACCCGTACATGCTAATCGCGATCTCACTTGCATTTGCAAATAGCTTGGATCCAGATGAGACGCCGAGTAACTCGGCGTCTCATCAGGATCCAATCTGTCTGACACCCGGTTAACAGTTTCTCAAACGCTTGTACGAATCAGAGGTAAGTTAAAAAAAATCAGCATGATAATGGTTGATACAAGGAAATGCCAGCTGGACTCTTTGTCATCATTAGAAGTATAGGCTCTTTATCTTGCTGTGAACAAATATAAAGTCTGTTCAAATGTGGGTCTAATGCAGTTTTGACTATTTCTGAATTTATCAAGCTTTTGTTGACCGGGTGTTTAAGAGATTGTATCGCGGTGAGGCGCCGAGTTACTCGGCGTCACATCTTGATCCAACCTGTTAGTGGCTGCGAGTAAGTTACAGGCTAGATGATAGTTAATATGCACTATAGTTCGAGATAATTACATGACAATGCATGCAGTTTTAAATCAATATACTAATTACAGATACTATAGCATAATTAGCGTACGACGATAGTATTTCATGTCTAACACTGTGTGTTTATAAGACATATGTATTAATGCAGATCAGGTGTAATGCTGAAAGCACATATTAAATGCTTTGTCTGTGTTATCCTGGTTCTGCATTAATCAACTGTTTGTAAAGAACGTATGTTTACTACATACAATTAGTACATACAGTAAAACCTCGATTATTCGAATTTTCGTTATAAACGAATTTAGACCCTTTTAGGCGGGTGGCTGCTTAATGCATGATGAAAGTCATACAGAAAGCTCCAAGAGGAGCTTTCTGCATGACTTTCACCATGCATTAAGCTGCCATCTGTCTTAAAGATCGATAATAATACGTATTTTAGTGTTCGGATAATCGAGGTTTTACTGTTCGGATAATCGAGGTTTTACTGTATATGGTAAACGTTGACGATTCGAATTTTTAGTTTATACGAAATTAGACCATTTTAGGCAGATGGCTGTTTAGTACAGGCTAGAGGAGCTTTCTGCGTGCCTTTCACTCTGCATTAAGCTGCCACCTGTCTTATTAAGATCGATAATGATGCGTGTTCGTCTAATCGAGGTTTTTCGTACTGTATGTATATCATAAGCAAACAGCGCAGACCCTGATCAGACGGATCCTATAGGCGCCGTCTGATGTGGGTCTACTCTGTTTGAAAATGGCATAGACATGCGTATTCATGGTGTAAAGTATTAAGTAGACATAGGTTTTTCGTCATCGCGGGATACGGGTTAAGCTATTGTCGGGCAATACTTTTATAACGATAAATAGGTTGACATTTTCCAACCTTGCATGCCTTTTCTTGTCCGACAATCTCTTTATGTTGTGGATACTATGTAATCAAACTAATTGAAGACTAGCCTGGTGAGATGACACTTACGCACAGACGTCGAGCTTTTAGACAGTCCTGTGATTAACCCTTTGAAAGCGGAAAAACAAATGTAATGGTATTTGAAAATAGTGTATATCCAATCAATGTCTTCACTGTTTGTTGTTTAACCCTTCACGCTATGAACATTAATGTAAAAACAATGACATCATTGCTATTAATTAGTTTTTATTTATAAGGACAAGTGAACAGAGGAATTTCCGACCACGGTAAACACTGTAGAATCATATCTATATTTTGTTTTCTTAAGCAAACAGAGCAGACCCTGATCAGACGGCTCCTATAGGAGCCGTCTGATCTGGGTCTACGTTGTTTGCAAAAGCATAGAAAGGTGTATATTTATTGAGTAAAGGTTTAAAATTGTCTATCGCATTTAAGTGAATGGACATTATAGTTTAACACTGATGGGTCTTCTCTGTTTGCAAAGTTGTTGATATGGAGGGAAGGGTTAAAACAATTTCTCTGAACAGCATTGGTGGCTAAATGTACTTGAAAGGTCTTAAACCCTTTAGACAAGTTATATTAGGTGCACGTCGTTCAAACGAGACCCAACCCATTTTGTTAATGCCAGTCATGTCCCGGCTACTACTGTGAGGAAATAACTTGCATGCAGATGTAAATTGTTCTGTCGGCAATTTTGTCTACACAGACGTAGTTGCACTGTTTTGTTATAAACACATTGCATGCTAAATGTTTCAAGTACAATACAGTGAAATCCCTCTAAACATGAGTTCAAATTAGTATCAAAGTCGGTATGTAAGACATATGGCAGCTTAATGCAGGGTGAAAGTCCCATTGGAGCTTTCTGTATGACTTTCATCCTGCATTAACCCATTCCCTTATATTGATGACTTTTGACGACTCTGTGGAAGTCACTTTGTGAAACCATTGTGATAAATAGAGCATTTGCTCCCATAGGAACAAATGTTCTATTTATCACAATGGTTTCAAACTACAAAATTAAAAAAAAATCCTTTTCTCTAGTTAATGCTCGTTTTCGGTAGATTTATTCAAAGAGGTTGTTCCTAAAAATAGCCTATGAGGTAATGGGTTAAGCTGCCATCTGCAAAAATATATACATGTATATTAATTCTTCTTTACTGAAATTCAGGTTTAGAGGGGTTATACCGTATTCCATCACAGTTAAATGTTAGTATCAATTTAGTATGGAATGGTTATATTTGTTGTAGGGTATTGAATGGCAGACAACATACATTTTGTACGCTCTGATCTTGTTCTGTATTGTATTGATTGTATATAATTACCAGTTTGCTCGTCTCAAGATTCAAAGATTCATAATTAATGTTAAGTCGACGATGGCCTGTCCTTCTTTGAACATCACATCTGAACCTTCACGACGTGATCACCGAGTACTGTGATTAATCGGCATATCACTAGCTCGTAGTGGTTCAGTCTGATCTGTCTACTCTGAAAGGCGTAGAAAGGCGTATTTATGGAGTAAAGGGTATCTTTAGGCTACTGGAAAGGCGGTTACTTATATTCAAACTAAAGCAATCACTACATTGTATTAAATTGCAGAACAATCTACGCGTTCATTACTGCATACATGTAGTATTCTAATACAATGTACATGCCTAAAGCATTTTCAAATTATTTTACATTCAGCAAAGACAATTTCGTTTTTTGTTAAGATAAGGAAATTATCCAGGCTATGACGGATGTTGCACGACTAAACTTTCATATTAATTTGTTATTAATTGCTTTAACCCTTTAAATGTTATCAACCAGTTGTCTAACACTAACAAACAGTGTAGACCCAGATCAGAGGACACCTAGAAGAGTCCTGTAATCATGATCTGCACTATCTGTCTTTCAAAACTCCTCTATCAAATTAAAAACTTCCTTATTGAATGAACTCTGTGGCAAAACACAGATATACCATTCGACTTTGAATATTCAGTATTCACAGGGAGGATGGAAATACAGATGCAATTACTCGTCTTTGTATAGAACATCTAATCACGTCTCCGTAGCATTCTCCGGATCTTGTTGACGTATAATTAACTAAATTATATACTGCAGGGGAAAGTTGAACTGTTAACCCTTACGTTCATATAAAAGCATTTTCAAACCTTTGCAAACAGATTAGACTCAGGAGCCGTCTGATCAGGATCTGCTCTGTTTGCTAGTAATACTAACTATAATATATCTGACTGCATTTTCTATCAATACCACGTGAACATAATTATGCTGTGATAGATATTCAACTAATAGATATTCAAGAAGTCGGTATTTCTTACATGAATATTCAACATGGAAAGGGGTCACCAGTTTCAGTGCTTTTACATGTAGGTATAAAAATGAATACAATATAAGCCGGTGCTAGGGGGCTTAGGTAGTGATGCACTTTTAATAAATGCTCATGAACAGACTCAATAAAACCGAGTATGCATTGTTATCATTTTCACATTTCTCCTTTTGCTTTCGAAGGATCGCTTACATGTACAATCAGAATTTTAACATACATATGTACAACATTACGTTTATTGATATTTTTGCTGTAAGACCAGGGCATTATGCACAAGGAAACGCAACTCGGCTAGAGCACAGCTCTTTTGTAATTAGCTATAGTCCTAATTTATTTTTCATTAGAAAGTTTGCTCGTACAAACGCCTTTTTACGTCTAAAATAGTGTAGACCAAGATCAGACGGTCCCTGTAGGAGCCGTCTGATTAGGGTCTCTCCCGTTTCCTTATGATATGATATAAAAGTTATCAGAGTTTTTGTCAAATCGAAACATTCTCTTGAATAGTTTACAGTATAATGAAACAGATGTCATTGTTGTTGTTTTTTCAAATGACTATTAAACAGTTAATGGGTTAACCCATTCCAACTTAAACAGTATTCAGAATTGTATGATTCTATGGATAATCACTTTATACTGACACATGTACAGGAAATTAATTATGACCAGAGAAGGAGCTGTAGAAACATATCCATCAAAACTACAGAAACCCCTCTCTATAACGGCCACTAAATTACCTCAAGTATTTTGTATTAAAGAGGGGTGGCTGCTTAAAGCAAGGGGGAAGTAAAACAGAACGCTCCTGTAGGAGCGTTCTGTTTTACTTTCGCCTTGCTTTAAGCAGTCACCTGCCCTAAATACCAACTAATTAACATAATTTAGTGGCCGTTATAGAGAGGTTTTATTGTATTAGCAAATAGAGCAGACACTGATCAGACAGCTCTTATAGGATCTGTCTGATCTGGATCTACTCTGTTTGCATTTTAGGCGGCAGCAGTAGACGTAACGTTTATAAATGGGAATGTGAATATTTCATGCATCAGTGTTCCCGATATCTTGCAGGTTTCCATTTTCTTTTAGAGTATGGGCTTTGATATTCACGTATCATACTTGTCTCTCATGTGCGGATAAAACGATATTAAATTACATAATAAAATAAGCCACGCCTGTAACCTTTTCCCTGTTTAATATTTATGTAAGAAATAATGCCATCATACATATCAATAATCACACTTTCTATAATTGCATACAGTAAAACCCCTCTACTGCGACTACTAATTTGAATAGACATGAGTATCTTAATAAGCAGGTGATTGCTTAATGCAGGACAAAAGTAATACAGAAAGCTCTTAGAGGAGCTTTCTGCATTACTTTTATCCTGCATTAAGCTACCACCTGCATCTAGCACCCAGAATTATACCTCTTTTAGGTGGTCGCATTAGCGGAGTTTTATTGTATATACAGAGATTGTAGTGTCGGATCTATAATAAATTCATAACCAAGCAGAATACACCCTGATCAGACAGCTCCTATAGGAGCCGTCTGATCTGGATCTACTCTGTTTGCAAATACGTGAAGAAAAGGGTTAAATAAATTACGACGAGTACTTGGCATATTTAGACCAATAACATTAACTAATGTGCATCGTTCTGTAGGGAGAGTCTCAACGGTACACGTACAATTCAGTTTGATAATATAGTGAAGTTCTCTAAGAGAGAATTAAATCAGTAACCTTAAGCGGTGAAGCCATTACTTTCCCGAGTTGACTATGCTAATTTCGAATAGTTACGGCATTTTGCCGCAAGAGGGATGGATTTCTTCGCTTTAGATTAAACATTAAATCTGGTATTTTGCCGGAAGTGATGTCACTATGTTAAACGTAGCGGCAATAATTTGTTGCTTCTAAACCCTACCTAGCTGTAAGAAACAACAAATTCAACAGAAAACTGTCCTAAATGGCCATTTATTTATTGAACATATGAACATACGCAGGTGGTTGCTTAATGCAGGGCAAAATAAATGCAGAAGGCTCAGGAGCTTTCTGCATTATTTTTGACCAACATTAAGCTATCGCCTGCCTTATATACCCATTATTACACCCATTTTGATGACCGTTTAAGACAGGTTCTGCTGTAGGTTCACATTTAGACATGATACAATTTTGACTTCCAAATCGACCAAGCTTTTGAGAAACTTTTGAATCAGTGTCAAGCAATTTGGATATTGATAGGATACCAAGTTACTCAGTATCTGACCTGGGCAAAAAGTGTTTGCAAATGCGAGTCGGGAGTGGGGGGACGCGAACACGGGACAAGGTGACATTTATAGGCGTGTTATTTACCTTATACGACCAATTTCGTATTCAAGTTGAATATTTGTTTTAAATATGCAGTAAAAATTCTCTGACGTTAAATTTGGTATCAAAGCCGGTCTTTCAGACACATGACAGCATAACGCAGAGAGTGAAAATCATGCAGATAGCTCTCAAAATCGCCTGCCTGAAATGACCTAAGTTGTTCTCAAAACAAATCCGGTTTAGAGCGGTTTACAGCATTCAACGCGAGTTGAAATAATGACTCAGTTGCTCTCTTTAATATAAAAGACGACCGAAGACTTGCATGTTTAAGTATACAGGTATTTGATTCGCATGATGGCGTTGTGATGAACATACATGTACCCGCTGGGTGATTTGAGACATGTGATAAATATTTAACTCCTACCCCGATGCGTAAATATGCCAACTCAGATTTGGATCCTGTACACGTTTGACTACTTACGGTTCTGACAAGCTTTTTGACACTGTTGACCGATGGTCAAACAGCATGAACCCGGATGAGACGACGAGCTATAGTCAAACAACTAGGTCTGACGAGTCACGGGTTCGCCGAGTCCATTTTTAAGGGAGATCAGCATTTCGGACATCCACGTGTCATTATAAAAGAAAATGTTTAATTATAGCTATAAAGAATACATGCATTAGTTATCGGAAATATAGCGTAGTGGATAAGTCGTAGGACCATAAAGAAGTATATGGTCGGCGAACATTTTATTTGGCACAGGTTCGAGTCTCGCATCAACCTAAAATATTTTTTTTGTTAAAAATATTAAGGAAAGTCCCCTTAAGAGCATTAGTTTTGTTGTGCATTAAGACGCCACTTGTACAAGACATTTGCTAAAACTTATATTGATATTCATATTTTAGCATCGATTTATTATTGAAAATATAGCTTATATAGGACTCGAACTCAAAAAAATGTACCCTTCCCTAACATAGACAAACATGTGCAGAAATGGGCATTACAATTATACAATATGGCATAGAATAATACTCTACAATTCATTTAAAATTAAAAAAAAAGTTTAAGGTCGACACGGAATTCGAACCCACGCTCAATAAAAAACTACTCTCGCAATGTCTTCTGCATACCTAGACTTTACCCACTGCGCTGAACTGCTGACAACAATTCTGCCTTCAATTCTATATTATATACTAAACTCGTCTGTTTAAAAAATGGTCAGAGAACATGCGGAACACTGATCTCCCTAAAAATGGACTCGGCTGACTTTTGACACGTCAGACCTAGTTGTTTGACTATACTCTAAAAAAAGGAATATCTCGCTCTACAGTATTCATTTACTCATTCTAGACCGTTTCAAAATGAATGTAACTTGTAGAACATATTAGTTAGAGCTTGACAGGTAAAAGTCTTACAAAGCACTGAATGCCATTCAAAGAAATTCAAAACGAAAAAGCAAAATGACATTACAAGATTAATCCTTCCCCACGAATGAAGTGCCTTCTCATTCAAATTATTCATTTGCCGAAGAAACTCCCGACAAATAAAGTTTGATGGACAATCTGTCAGATTGTGTTATCACATTTATTTCAAGTTCCTCGATTTTATCAGACGAATCAGTCAATTAATTACCAAACATTAACCCTTACCATGCAATGTGCGACCAGACTGACGATTGCAAACAGTTTGTATCCAGACCAGATGCCGTGTAACTCGGAATTTCATCAGGATTAACCCTTTCCCTTTATATAAACGCCTTTCAGGCATTTGCAAACAGAGCAGACCCAGATCAGACGGCTCCTATAGGAGCCGTCTGATCAGCGTCTGCTCTGTTTGCTTTTGACATAATATAGATCTGATTCTGCAGCTATTATCAATGCAAAACTTCCCTTGAAACGTTTTTAATAATTGAGCTAATAAATATTCCTATTGTAATTATTTTTTAAATGAATATAGAACATGGAAAGAGTTAAAAGACGAGTCAAATATTTTGAAATCTCGAATTTTCGAAGTAAATACAGTAAAATCCCGATTATTCGAACACTAAAATTCGTATTAGAATCGATTTTTAAGACAGGTGGAAGCTTAATGCATGGTGAAAATCATGCAGAAACCTCCTCTAGGAGCTTTCTGCATGACTTTCACCATGCGTTAAGCAGCCACCTGCCTAAAAGGATCTAAATTCTTCTATAAAGAAAATTCGAATAATCGAGGTTTTACTGTATAGCCATCATATACGTTATCCCTTTCCCTCATGCATATTCGTGTGACAAAATGGCATCGTGCAAAGAAGGACTATTTTACCATGAGAGAAGCTATAGAATTAGATCTATAAAATTGCATAAACGAACAGACCAAGCGCTCATTTGGAGGCTCTTACAGGAGTTGTCTCATCTGGTTCTACCCTGTTTGCAAAGGCGTGAAAATGCGTGTCTACAAGGAAAACAATGGTTAAATGGTGAGTCTGGTTGCCACGAAACTTTTATTCGCTATATCATCTGCAAACAAACTGCCGACCAAGGCTAGCATGATTATTGACATTTTATTGAGTTAAACCGTTACTCCATTTGCACACAGATATGACCCCCGTCAGACGGTCCTGTGAAATTCGTCCGACCATGGTTTGCTCTGTTTACTTATGGAATAATACATACAGTGAAAAAGCCATTATTCGAACTCTCAAATACTTACCATTATTGATCAGGTGACAGCTATTTAATGCAGGGTGAAAATCATGCAGAAAGCTCCTCTAGGGGCTTTCTGCATGACTCTCACGCTACATTAAGCAACCACCTGCCTACAAATACAAACATTATTCATTACTAAAATTTTGTAGTATCGAAGTTGTACTGCATCTGATTCTGTAATTTCTACCGTGACCAAACTTCCCTGCGTTCGCATGTCATAATAACAATTGATCTGATAATACCCTTTAATGTCGTCGACTAGTATGCACGCAAGATGTGGCGCAATAATGAATAGTCTCTCAAAGAATGCGCACCAAATTATTGTAATTGCATTCTAAGGGACGAAATCTTGATATTCTTGGCATACACGTGACACCGGCACACCGAGTATTTAAGTACAGCAAGGTCTTTCTAATACGACAATGCAGAATAGGTCTAATCCTGTATGTGTAATATAGATTGTACTTTAATGCTGGAGAAACGTTACGCAGAAAGCTCTTGTGGGACATTTCTGCGTCACGTTTTGTCCTGCTTTATAGAATAATGCCGTAGTTTAAAAGACATTTGTGTTAACCCTTTCTCTCCTATTTGCACCTTTTGACACCTCTATAACAATAATATTTGAAACCAATGTGATAATAGAGAATTTGCTCCTGTGGAGCAAATGCTCTATTTATCACAATGGTGTCACACCTACACAATTCTAAAATTCCCCTTTTCTATAATTAATGTCCATTTTCGGTGGATTTATTCAAAGTGGTTGGGTCTAAAATAGTCTAGGAGGGAATGAGTTAATAAAGTGTGTGGTTGTTTTAGTGAGATGTACACCAATTGACTGTCTGGCTTTCTGGTTCTGGTCGTTAACTCTCTATTACACATAGAGACGCCGTTTGGTGCCTTTGCAAACAATTGTGATCAGGATCAGACGGATCCTACACATTCGGGGTTGAATTTAAAATAACGTACATGTATAACTTTCTGTACCAAGTTTGTCCTGCGATGGCTCCATCACATGTTTAAAATAACCCAGACTTCGATGTCTTTTTCGTGGTCATATTTACTATATATTTAATCCGTTCCTCCTTCTGACGCTTTTGGCACCTATGTCAAAGCCATTGTGAAACCATTATGATAATTAGAGCATTTGCTCTACATAAGTATGTATTCATGGTTTCAAAAAATTATATTTACAGATGCGCCAAAAGGCGTCAATATGATTGGATGTCGTAAGACATTTTAGAATTGCATAGTTTTGACTACCTACGATTTGAACAAACTATTTAGAAACTACTGACCGAGTATTGAACAGCTTGATACTGGTGAGATGCCGAGTTACTCGGCATTTCACTGGACCCAAGCGTTTAGCAAATGCGAATCAGGTCGCAGATAGCGGTAAAATGAATCAGTACAACACATATTGTAGCTCAGGAACGCCAGTCCGACCATTATGTCTATACTATTTAAAACCTATATGACACAGATTTCATCGGAATTAAAGTAGATGAAGCATAGTCATAGCCTGACTGATTTGGAATAAAGTTTATCATACATACAGATCATTGCCAGTATCTACAATATCTAGGAACAACATAACTGAAGCTAATTTCATTTCTTGCAGAATATACATTTTATTGTTTAGTCCCAATTAGACTTATTTCCATGGTTATTTATCTTACAAATTGAAATTGAGGAATCCATGTAGGTTTATATATAGATATGATTACATGGTCATAAAACATCTACGAATATCCCGCAATTTCTTCCATATGTCTTACACCAATAAAAGCAAAACATTTTTTGTTTAATCATATGTTATTTCCATATTATAGGAAACTGGGTCGAGTGACAAGTTCCTACAACATTAGAATCGACCCTCCCCTTACAAAGCATTTAGATATACATGTAATGGCAAACAAACTTTCTTTGAAATTCAATATCGTTTCTGTAGTTAAACTTGTATGTGAAATAGGGGATGAAACAGATACATATCTATTGTAGAATGATCAAATGACACTTAAGTAAGAGATCTTAACGTAAGTAAGCATCACTGCAAGTAAGACATCTTCACATAAATTGTTAAGCAAAGGTATAATCTGATTATGTTTAATGTAGGATAATATATCGATATTTTGCAATATAAGAATTTACCTCAAACCTCCGTGATTGCTTTATAAAAAAAATGCTCAGCAGAAAATGAGATTTTGTTGTCGTCATCGCTTCGGGTTAGTTCACCAAATAGAAGCATTTTAGTATCATTGCTTTGCACGCAATATGTAATTTCTCGCATATTTATTAAAAATCTACATAGAAACAAATTAATGTTCAGCATTCTCTATTTCATGTGAATTTTCACAAGTGGATTAGGATTAAGAAAGTTCACCATTCAGGCTACTACCGTTGTTACCAATTCTGGCATGAATAACCGACACATACCTATCTACCAAATAACAACGAGATGGAACGGCATAATTGCTAAAGCGGTTTCGTATAGATTGTTTTAATGAGCTGAAATTATTTAAATATCTGATATCTGAATTAATGTGTTTTCACAGTGCTATTGAAGACGGAGTACATGATGTTTGGGGAGACTATTGTGCGTGCGAATGGCACATATATATTACCCCTGTTACATAATGGATAATGTGTTAGCTCCCCTACATTAGGAGGCAATAACTCACTGATATATGATGGACACTTGTTATTGGACGCCTTATAAATGAACCAGAGGTTTTGTAACTTCGTGGATCGGCGAGTGATTCCCATCCACATTCCCGAAAGAGATTAAGGCTAAGTCAGTCATGATACGGGCTGCGTCTTTTTGTAATTTGTCTAGAGTGTCTGTGCAAGTTTCGGAACAGACATCCCAAATGACAGATGCGTACTCTAATATTTGTCTTACACAAGAAAGGTAAATTTGAATTATTGCTCTTCTGTTCAAAGTGAATTTCATAAGAGGTCCTAACACATATCCTGTGGAACACCAGCTGATATTGTTATTACAGCAAAAACAGAAAGCGAAGAACAACTTTTTGGCATCTGTTGCTTAGGTAATTCGTCAACAATGATAGATGTCGCCCGTTAATACTGCTTTTATGTAATTTAACAATAAGATCGTTATGCCATACTCGATCACAGGCTTTGGAAATATCGCGGAAAACCATACAACAATGTTCTTTTTTATTAAATGATTAGCATATATGGTGTACACTATCAAATAGCTAATAGACATTAGAATAATGTGGAAGAAAACTTGACGCATACTTATATGTCAAGGTGTTACCTAATAAAAAGAGTACATATGCTTGAAAACGATTCGTTCGAACAATTTGCCAGTGAATATATTTTTCAGAAATAACGCTTTAACTAAATTTAATAACTTTCATATAATAAGTGACAGTATCTACTAGTAATGTGTTTTTTAAATGCCTAAGAGTTATATAAACCATGTGTTGGATACTGAAAAGACATATATGGCAAGAAAACCAATTGAATAAACGCTTATGCGACAATACTTTCATGAGTTTGATATAGAAAATCCGATGTTATTCGACAATGCAGTAGTATTTATTCGGGCTGCGTTTAAATTTCGTTAAATGTTCGGCAAATGCCGTTAGTGTTTTGTTGAAGAACAAAAACATAATATAAGTATCAATGAAAACAGTTAATTTGTATCACAGTGGCATTTTTCGATGTAAGTTCAAATTGACAATCTTCGTAATAATGATTGAACATTACAAATACAGTGCTCCCTCTCTACAACGACACCCTTTGGGATACGAAGATTGTATGTGTTGTTCAGAGGGAGTTGCTATAGGGACGGAATATCAAACATAATTAGCTTGTTTGCAGATCCCAAGATAAGGTGTATTTCGAGAACTAAAACCGTTATGCCTCCATCAAACCCTATGTTGTGACCACTCTTTAGAATCGTCACAAAGTGACGATTCTAAAGAGTGGTCACAACATAGGGTTTCATGGAGGCATAAAGAAAATACGATGGACAAAAGTTGTTTCTGGAGCCTTGTTGTTTCGGAAACAGTGACATGCGTTGTTGTAAGGAGGGAATCGTTATTGGGAGGGTCGTTGTAGGGAGGGAGCACTGTACTAAATTTCATGATTTTATTGAAACTATGTGCTTATCGTAAGGACTGTCAGTTTGAGTGTAGCAAATCGTGAGGATAACACTATTTTATATAAACGCATTTTCATGCATTTGCAAACAGAGTAGACCCATATCAGACGGCTTCTGTAGAAACCGTCTGATCAGGGTCTGCTCTGTTTACTTATAGCATATAGGTCAGATTATACAGTGTTTGTCAAAGGAAAACAATTCCTGGAAAAGTTCACATTTTGAAAATTCGGCTAATAAATTTTCATGATGTCATTATTTGTTACATGTATATGAAGATTGAACAGGGAAAGGGTTAAAACTTAATAGTCTCTACTTGCAACGCGTTTTAGATATACAGTAAAACTTCGATTATCCGAACACTAAAATACGTATTATTATCGATCTTTAAGACAGGTGGCAGCTTAATGCATGGTGAAAGTCATGCAGAAAGCTCCTCTAGGAGCTTTCTGCATGACTTTCACCATGCATTAAGCAGCCACCTGCCTAAAAGGGTCTAAATTCTTCTATACCGAAACGAAAATTCGAATAATCGAGGTTTTCACTGTACCTAAGAATTACATAGTTGTTTGCATCATTTGTTAATATGCTGAAAAGAAATATATTGCAAGAAACCCAATCGAATAAAAGCCGAAGTAGAAAAAACAAATTCCATGTGTTTGATATCGATGTTATTTTCAAATATACAGTAAAACCTCTCTATAACGGACACTAAATTGTGTTAATTAGTTTGCATTTAGGGCAGGTGGCTGTTTAAAGCAAAGTCAAAGTAAAACAGAATGCTCCTATAGGAGCGTTCTGTTTTACTTTCATCTTTCTTTAAGCAACCACTTGGCTTTAACACAAACTACTTGATATAATTTAGTGGCCGTTATAGAGAGGTTTTACTGCATTCAATTTAGTTTTTATTCGGGTTTCGTGTTGGTTTCGTAATTGTTCAACATGGACCGATAATATTTTGTTGTACAAGAACACATTACATACTAAGTTTCGACGAAAACGTTTTATATTGTATCACATTTTCCATATAAGTATAAAATGTCAATCTTCATAACAATGATTGAACATAAAAAATACTAAATTTCACGATGTTATTGAAAATATACGTTTATCGTACGGACTGTCACTTTAAATGTGGCAAGGTTTTGGAGTCGTGGCGATAACACTACAGTGAAACCCCGCTAATGCGACCACTTAATAAACAGCCACTGGTGTCGTTTAAAGCAGGTGGTTGCTTAATGCAGGACGAAAGTTATGCAGAAAGCTCCTATAGGAGCTTTCTGCATAACTTTCGTCCTGCATTAAGCTACCACCTGCCTCTGCCACCCAGAAGTATGCCCCTTTTTGGTGGTCGCATTAACGGGGTTTTACTGTATTTATAATGTGCCTCACTCACTATGGAGATATTTAATTTCAGTTTCATAAATCAACGATGCATTCCTACGGCGTAAATAGTAACAGAAATTACGCTTATTTGCCGGAAGTAAAATAAATAAACCACATTTGTCGGAATCTAGGCCAAAAGCGAAAAAAGCGATTTCTCGGAAGCCAAATAACTAGGTTAAAATCACGAAAGGCAATTTGTTGAAATTGACGTTACTATGATGTAAGTGAAAGCATTGATTTCACGAAAATAAGCACTGAACAACTAAATTGAGCATTTTGGATGTTGTCACGGAAACATATTTTCGTATGTACAGTGAAGGCGCGCTAATACGACCATTCAAACCATTAAAATAAAATATTACTGCTTTTTAAAATAAATGGTAGCCTAATGCAAGAAAAAAATACAGAAAGCTCGTATGGCAGCTTAATGTATTATTTTTGTCCTGCATTAGGCAACCACCTGCTTTTACTGACTCTCGTCTTACTTAATTGCATGGTCGCTTTTTTTAAGGAATACTTTACGGTACTAACACATTCCCTCCTAGTGACGCATTTTGGTGCCTCTGTAAAAGTCACCCTTTGAACCCATTGTGATAAATAGAACATGTGCTCCATAGGAGCAAATGCTCTATTTATCACAATGGTTTCAGAACTAAACAATTCTAAACGTTTCATTTTCTGTAGTAAATGCTCCTTTTGGGTAGATTTGTTCAAAGAGGTTGGGTCTAAAGATAGTCTTGGAGGGAATGAGTTAAGAATCAGATAGGAGGGTTCCTAAAACGGTTTCAGTTCGGGAAGCCAAGTGCAATAGAACCTGTTCTAACCATTTCCCTTTTCTGAAATAATTTAACTGTATACGGATTCTAAATGCGTGTTTGGGATGTTGTCGTATGAAAACATTGCAGACGCGAACTAAATCACCAGTCTAATCAAAGCTGGTATTTTGAATGCAATTCCATTTAGCAGTCTATGATTCAAGTAGTGCAACATTTCAGTTCTTCATGTTTCGCATTTCGGATTCCAATAGGGAAAAGATCACAATGATTTCAAAAAGATATTGAACACACCGTGGATCCATAATAGCATTGTTTAGTCGAAGTTAATATTTCAAATCCAACACTTTTTCGTAATTGTTAATAAAAATAGCAAATTTCAGTATATTCAGCATGGCCAAAACAGTCATAATGAAAATGGAATATGGAAAACTGTACTGTTTTGGAAAATTAATGACACAGATCTATACTTCCATTAACTTCCATTAGCAAACAGGACAGACCGCGATCAGGCGACATTAATAGGTGCCGCCTGCCTAACAAATGAGTGAAAATGCATTTATAAGAGGGAAAGGGTTAAAATAAGTACATGAATAAAAGGGATAGGGGTCAGAGAGTACCGTATTCAGTAACTATATTATGACCCTACACTTTACTGTTACACCCTCCCCCCGCTCCTTCATATAAACACATTTTAAAGCATTTACAAACAGAATAGACTCATATCAGACGGCTCCTACTGGGTCTACTCTGTTTGCTTATAAGATCATAACAGACTCTACATTTCCAGTCAATAAACAGTAACATTATTTGCACTTATGCCATTATAAACATGCTGCTAATAGATATGTTAGATGCCATTATAAACATTCTGCTAATAGATATGTTAGATGCCATTATAAACATTCTGCTAATAGATATGTTAGATGCCATTATAAACATTCTGCTAATAGATATGTTAGATGCCATTATAAACATTCTGCTAATAGATATGTTAGATGCCATTATAAACATTCTGCTAATAGATATGTTAGATGCCATTATAAACATGCTGCTAATAGATATGTTAGATGCCATTATAAACATTCTGCTAATAGATATGTTAGGTGCCATTATAAACATTCTGCTAATAGATATGTTAGATGCCATTATAAACATTCTGCTAATAGATATGTTAGATGCCATTATAAACATGCTGCTAATAGATATGTTAGATGCCATTATAAACATTCTGCTAATAGATATGTTAGATGCCATTATTTCTAACATGAATATTGAACAGGGAAAGGGTTAAATAAACAACACAGTAGGATTAACCCTTTCGGCGCTAAATATGGAAAAATACTCAAACAGGGAGAGCCACATACGAAATGACACTGCACCAAACACCATTAAACAAGAAACGGTATAGCCATAAGACAAAACATAACAGGACGCATATCAAGACGAAAAAAATAAACATTAAGCATATTAAACAACACAGTTGACCATAGGCTGAAAGCGGGGTGTTTTATTTCCTAAATCATATTTTTTCTTATTATACACACAATCTTAATAATGATTGCTATGGTATTAAAACAATTTGATATGACATGTTGTATTAAACATGGCCGCTGAAACGTTAATCTCATTAAAAGAAAATACTCATTGGGTGTGCCTGGCAATTCTTCGAGTTCCAGAGTCGATCAGCAAATATTTTTTGTCGAATAATTAGACAGCGATAATAACAAAAATAAAACTAAAAATATAAAAAATAAAATAAAATAATATTAATAATGAATAGATCTAATAAAATAAATTAAAAATAAGTTAAGAACATGGTTTACTTCGAGAGCAAATAGAAATATAACTGTTACTTCAACTGTTACCTCCGATAACCAATTCTAGAATGGTTTGAAAGTGTGTCTCCTCTGCTGTTAGTGTAAGTTCCGCCATTTTGATAATGATTATAGGGTTAATCCTACTGTAATTTGAAATTTGCGACGGTATATGAGGTTTTTAACGGTCGCAAATTATTTTAATGGCGACGCCGAAGGCGGAGCCGTTAAAATAATTCAAGACCGTTAAAAACCTTATATACCGTCGTAAATTTCAAATTACAGTAGGATTTACCCTATTCTAACGCAATCTTAACACGAAAAATGCCAAATTGTTGTTATATCCTATGCGCGCATGTGATTGAATGAGTGATGAGGCGAGAAATAGTGCCCACTTTCTCTCAGATTTCTTAAAATAACTGGATTTTTCACCCTAGTTTACCCAGTCAAAACACCGGCCCAGTTGTAAGTTCGCTATTACATTTGTCATGAATCATTATACGACAGCTATTTTACATTTCAATACACTTTCAATACACATGTCAGAAAACGTAACGCTATCTTAGTCTTTGGCACCGTACGCAAAAACGTCGTCTGTAACAATGACGTCACGTTATAACGTTATGTTTGAATAGTATGATAAATAAGGTAGAATCTGAATCACAACGCTTTGAGTATATCAATAATTCTCAATATGACATATAAAAGATCGGTCAAGTCGTGACAAAGAACGGACATTAATAACTTTCAAAATACCGGACTGAACTTGAATATATGTCGGTGTATGTATACGAATTTATCAGTGGATCTAAGTGTTTGATAAACAAAGCGCATTAATATATTTACAGGCTAATGCTGTTATTCGGCCGTTTTCGATTGGTTGAATTTGCGACATATAAAACAGTTTTTATATGCCGCAAATTTAGTCACATGAGCCAATCAGATTGCAGAAAATTGACAGATTGCGTTAGAATAGATTTTAATTGAGGTCAGAGCTTGATTAGTCTGATTAGAGAACATGTTGGTGATTCGATTAAAAGAACGACCGAATCACAATCATGATCTGTAATCCTGATTCAGATTTGCGGTAATAAAACACCCCCAGGTGTACCGCCTTGTAACGGTCAGTAGCCAAAAACGGCTACTGGGGTGCATTTATGAGACATTGACGGTGAAAGGGTTAAATGTTTACATTATTTATGACAGATTGCTTTGCTGGTGTCCTGACATCTACATACTTCGAGCTATTATTGAATAAACACCATTACTCGAGTTCTTTCTCTGATTGATTGCTTTTGTTATGGCGGCGAAAGTTTCCTTACAAATTCACCGTTACACATTGTGTTTGAAAAGTATTCAAGGGAATATTTACCGTTTTCTAATGTTTTCATGAGAAGTGTTCACCATTTTGTGAATAGTACTCATCAATTTAGTGAATAGTTCACATGTGGTATTTGTGAGTAGAACTCACCCCAATTGCGAAAAGTATTCACCAATTATCGAGAAGTGTTCAAGTGATTATCACCAGAGTAATTGTAATCACTCATATTAACGAGATTGACTCAAAGTTGAGTATTTACATATTGAAGTATTGTAAACGAGGTGGTATATGACCGTTTTTGTTGATTGGAGAATAGCTAAAGGTTTTAACTTGCCATGGCACGAACTAAACATACAGTTATACACAAAAGCACATCTGATTAGCTAAAACGTAGCCCGTTTCCTGATAGAATTGACGCCTTTTTCGCTTTTGAAAACAGAGTAGACCCAGATCAGACAATTCCGGTAGGATTCGTTTGATCAAAGTCTGCTTTAATTGCTTAAGGAATTGTATACATTTTGTATATCTAAGAAAGTCGATACTTTTGAATTTTGACGATTTTTGAACAAATTGTTTAACCCCGTATCCTGTTGTCAATGTTTATGTATGCTCAAATTCTTATCTGACGCAAATCTTACTTACATTCGATTCATTAAAGATTTGGAGAAACGATTTAGTAAGTATCAAAAAAGATTGAATCATGATAAGATGCAGAGATAAACCCTTTACTCAATGAATATTCATGTAAGAAATGATAACATCATGAAAATTAATTAGATTAATATTTAAAATGGCATATTGATATATATATAATTAATCTATAAATGATATTTTTGCCTAAGTAGTGAATACTAAGTGAATTATTAAATTATAGTAGGTATAACGCAATGAGGAATGGAGAGATTGATGCAACGTATTAAAAAAAATTCGGAGGAGGAAGTATATGGAAACCAATTGCATACAATATCCCATCAGTATGTACTCTGTTTAACCCTTTACTCCATTAATATGCCTTCCGTTCTCTCTGCAAACAGAGTAGACCCAGATCAGACGGCTCCTATAGGTGCCGTCTGATCTGGGTTTACTCTGTTTGCAATGGTGTATAAAGGCGTATTTATGAAGGAAAGGGTTAGGCTGCGTTCCATCATGATCCAAACTGTTTGCAAATATAAGTCAAGTCGAACATGGCTTTGGTAACGGTAATGGTCTGTAAGACAGGTGACAACTTAACCTATTTGCGCCCATTGGATTCTTCCATGTTTATATATTGGATTAGTCCAGTTTTTTTATCTAAGGGGTACCTGGCCTAAATTTTCAATTTCGTTTTGTTTTATATTGAAATTCCTATCAGCAAACAGTGTAGACTCTGATCAGACGCCGCATTATGCGGCGTCTGATCAGAGTCTACACTGTTTGCCTACGTCCCATATATGGGATCGTGGGAGCAAATGGGTTAATACAGGGTGAATGTCTTGCAGAAAGCTCGTTTGGAACTTTCAATCTCTATTAAGCAGTAAGCTGCTTTAATATATCTAAAAATAAACTTACCTTCTGATCCTTCGAGATCATGAATTTCAGTACTTCTTGTTCTGAAAATTGAATACCGCTTAAGCCGGTGCTAGGGGGCATGAGCAGTGTTGCACTTTCAATTACTGCTCATGAACAGACTCAATAAAACCGAGTCTGCAAGTTTATCTTTTTGTGCTGCAATTTTTGCTTTCGGGGGATCACCACCCTTCAGAATTTACTAATTAAGTTAACTGGTTAAGAGGGGTTTTATTTTATAGTTGCATGAACTATGAATAGTATTGCATGTATCAAGTCATTAAGTAGATATTATATTGCATCTGTATCCACCAGTACAGTGGCAGTATTAACCATTTGTAAACGACCCATTCTCAAAAATAATGGACAAATCACCGAATGATATTTTCACTACGTCGTATGTCTAAAAAGTTGTGAATATTGAAATGTTTAATGTATCTTGGGCCTAATTCCGAAAAAGTTCTAATATTAATCAACAATCAACTATGTAAAATGAGTGGTTAATGTATAAGCTATAGAAATTTACTAATTGTATTCATAGTACCTATAACCTGACTTTTAACAGTTATATCTGGAGCTCGGACAGTTATATTATTCAAAGAATCAGGTTATATGTATGAACTGAGATTACATAGCATAAATGTATCCATTTCTGATGTAACATTTTGATATTAAGTATGAAAATCAGGAGATGAACACCACACTCAACTTCATAAAAATATAGTTTCATGAAAGTTGTATTTGAACTTTTACAACAAGTGCAACATAAACAAGATGTGTTTGTGAAACACTATGCCCCCTCATATATTTGACCTCTGACCTTGACTTCTGACCTTGACCTTGACATGTCACCCCTCAAAATGTGCAGCCTCATGAGATACACAAGCATGCCAAATATCAAGTCTCTATCTCTACCGGTCCAAAAGTTATGGCCAATGTTAAAGTCGGCGATTTGACCCATATATTTGACCTCTGACCTTGAATGATGACCTTGACCTTGACACGTTACCCCTCAAAATGTGCGGCTTCATGAGATACATATGTATGCCAAATATCAAGTCTCTATCTATACTGGCTCAAAAGTTATGACCAATGTTAAAGTTGCTGACAAACAAACAGACAAACAGACAGACAGACAGACACAGACAGACAGGGCAAAAACAATATGCCCCCCGACTATCGTCTATGGGGCATAAAAACAATTTGAGGGTCAGGAAACGTGCTGGATGTGTTATAAACTCATACATAAGAACACAAAATCGTTAAGACAATGTGCAAGAAAATTACGCTTTCGAAAGTCACTGTCCCGTAAATTATAGGAATGTGTCCTGTAAATTAGACTGACGAATAATATAATATACATTGCTTTATAAACAGCAACATCGTCAAAACGAGCATTGAGGAGTATACAAGTACACCGAAAATTTCAAATTCAACTCTGTTTGTCATGGATGTTTTACATTCGACTCTGTAATTTTACTGTCTGAGTTCAAACATTCATTTTGACTTAACTGTGCACTGACCCCTGACAAACGTATATAATGAAAATATTTTGATTTAATCGAACAATCAAGTGTTAACTGTTTGCAAGAGTTACTAATACACTTATAAATTTATCAAAGATTGGCTGTACTTTCTTATTTAAATTATTGCTGCTCTAAGTTATCACACTCTCACCAATGTTTTGCTAACTCATGGGCCGTAACTTTGCTTAACCCTGAAGGTGCACAGGCTCAAATAATGCAAGTTCCAATAGCCCACTTCAATTAGTGTTTGAGTAATGAGTCACACAACACCTCGAGACAAATAAACACTATCACAACATACGAACAGAAAAGAACATACCTTTATTCAACGTGTACAAACATATACATTGTTGTTATAAATACATATACATAGCATATGTCACATAGGTCAAACGATTGGGCTAAGTATATTACAATTACAATCAATTTAGTTATGTGCAAAATCTTTACTTGAAAGGAAATTGACATTTACGTTGTGCATAAAGTGCTGTCTATTCATATTTGAGATGACTTACATGTAAGCGTTACCAAGTGCGTTTCTCCTGCAAAAGGAATACTTTATAAATAGAACCAGTTTAACTAATTCCTGGCGGTTTTGACTGTGTAGAAGCTGACAAAACTTTACAAAGCTTGGTCTAGCATAATGATACTTTCTTATATTATATATCTATATGAATAGACAGACATATTGACAGACAGACAGACGAAAGTAGTGATGGACGGACAAATCAATTCAGCCTTTTTGTTGGATTTAAACCTGTTTATGTGAACAAAACTATTACTATAATTTATGGGACAAAACATATTATAATTTACGGGACACTTTGGTGAATGTATGTGTGGCTTTGTAAATGCCTATTTGAAAGGAGACATACTTGACTATTTTTTGTATGTGGATCGAGCAATAGGAATAAATGCAATGAAGTGAATGTTTGCTCTTTGTAGAAGAAATACCAAGTAAACATGTTAAAAACAATAAAATGAAATAAAGCAGTAAATAATTTTCTGAAAAAATCCTACAAATAATTGCCATTAATATATAGCCAATCTTGTTTTTATTTAACCATTTATTATTTCTAAATAGATTTTTATTAAACTGACATAATTGAAACTAAATTTACGTTTCAAAAAATGTATAGAAATACTTTGATATTGGCATCCACATCTACGGGACAATTTAATCTAAGCTACGAGTCCGAAATGAAACTTGTCGATATTTGGATGATATTTTTAACTAAGTTAGCCCTTTCTTTGATGCTCTGATTCCTACAATTTATCCTAAAGAACTCAAATTGAATAAAGCTAACCCGTCCGACAATTATGCAGCCATTCTTGATCTAGACCTTAAAATTGATAATGGAATGAATTCTTTCCTCATCTTGACGGGGATGTTCCCCGTGCTCCATCTTACGGGGTTTATATATCTCAACTTATTCGTTTTGCTAGAGCTTGTTCATCTATTGACGATTTTAACAGTCGAAATCTCATTTTAACTGAAAAACTGCTTAAGCAAGGATATAGATACCATAAACTAAGAAAAACTTTTTCTAAATTTTACTATCGAAATCTCTCGCTTATTGGCAAGTACCAATCTAATCTCAAGGAGCTTCTGTGACACGGTGTTTCACATCCTGAATTTTATGGTGATGTGATTTACAAACTTCGTAAAATTATTGGACATACCCATTTTCTCACTTTGATCATCAAATATGTTAAAACATTCATTAAAAAGGGATATGATCCTGTAGTACTACAACATACTGCATGCTTGGTTGTGAACCCTTTTTCAGTTGGCAATCACGCTGGCCAAGAAAGGTTTAGTACTCTATGAAGGCGACCTCTTAAATCCAGAAATGGAAGTAGAACGTCGGATATCTGTACTATTTTGTTTTTGTCGTACCCTTTATTACTTTTCTACAGTTACTGTGTTTGCAGCTCAATCATTAAGTACACTAGCGATAGGTGGATACAGTTTGCTCACTTAAATGTTTTCGTTATACATGCACTTTACCACTGTATTTGCCGTCGCGGTTGTTGTAGATTAGTCGGAGAGGGGATACGTTTATTTACACTGTTTGTCTTTTAGGGTGGGGATGGAATAAGTGTGAGCTTGGGCGCCCATAAACCTGTTTAACACCCCCCCCCCTTTTGTCACTGACTGTTCCAAGGCGGTGCTTTCATCTTCCCCCTATTGTGTGTTTGTGTTGTCTTTGTGCGTCTCTTGTTTTTATAGTTATTTACATTTGCTGTTTCCTTGTGTTGCTGTTGGGGCGACTCTTTGTTCTGTATGTGGTGTTTCCTGCACGACTCATTTTTGTACTTTCATATGAAATATTTAAACAATGCGAAAAGTTACTTTATTCAAACGTCGATAATTCGGTATTCATATCATAATTCTGAAATAATATGTGTTCAAATTCAATGTGGCAATCATGTAAGCTATTTCTGCAACATGTCAAATAACTCACTGCTTTCTTAGGAAATTGTGTAGACGAATTTTGTAGCAAAATGACGTCCTCCATGAATTATTTAAATGTGACTGTGGTTTAAGTATTGAATTAGACGTAATTGAGTGGCATGACACACGGGAATGATGGAAGGGGCGACTGGAAAAATATTTTTGTCTCGTAGAGAAGGCCTCGTAGATTAGGATGCTTTCTTTTCCGCTGTATTTGATTGGCCAGCAAAATTTTATATGTTTTGTCAAAGTACTTTTCATAACATTTTGATAAACAATAGGCTATTTAGTACACAAAATTGGCAAAACAAACACAAACTAGTGTTTCATGGGAAAACGAATATGCATATTTGTGATGACTCGTGGATTAGAAGGCTAAATTTCCGAAGTGTAATTTAGAAACTTGGCCTCTGAAATTTTCCCATGGATGAATTTAGTAAATATCCTTTTTCATACACATCATATACATTATTAAAGGGTGAATGAATATGGCATTATAGAATTATCGTGCAGTATGTGATATTCTATTTACCGTTAGAGTTTAGCCTTGTAGATTAGGTCAGGTTTGGCCACATCGTATTAGCATGTCAGTGTATTTTAATGTTTGGTTGCTTTAGCAACGTTTTGTCTTCGTGAAAAACATACATTAATAACGAATAAATGCAGGGGTTTAAATCGGGCATGGTTACATTCAACACTATTTTATGAATACAATAAAAACTAAAGATTTTCCATGGCGACATGCAAATTCCACCACCCCATGCAGATTTATAAAAGGCATGGGAAGTCATTTAGAACAACATTTTATACCGTAAAAATGTTAATGAAATAATCCTAATACATGTATAATGAAACATTGAGAAAAACAATGACACGATGTTAATTGCTTTTAATCGGCGAAATATCAGTTGACTTATATCGGCGACATTGATTTCCATTATTTTTGAGAACGGTAAACTCCATGAATATTTATGAAATAAATTACATAGGTAGGATTATTAATTTCTTAATATTTATTATAGCATGAAAACAAGAAGAAAAGTTTTGATTCTGGCCGAAACTGTAGAATTAGATCTATATCACCTCATTAGCAAACAGAGATGACTCTGATCAGACGGATCTTATAGGAGCCGTCTGATCTGGGTCTACTCTGTTTGCAGAGCCATAGTAAGGCGTATTAATGGAGTAAAGGGTTAAACAGAGTACATGCTGGTGAGAGATTGGGTTCCTTTGGACTCCATATGGATCCATATGGATCCATATTGTTTGCAACTGGTTTTCATATACTACCGAATATAATTACAATACCTTGCATCAGTCTCTCCATTTCTCATTGCGTTAGATCTACTATTATTTAACAATTCCCTAAGTAACCATTATTTAATAATTCCCTAAGTATTTATGCTTTCGCGCTTTAGCAAACAAAGTAGACCCACATAAGAGGGTTCCTGTAGGAGCCGTTTGATCAGGGTCTGCTGTGTTTGCTTATGAAATTATAATAAAAATATGAATCTACAATTGCTACCAATACAGAAATGTCCTGGGTACATAAACTATTATGAATTTAAGCTCATACATATTCATGGTGTGATTATTGTTTTCATGAACATGTAACAGGGAAAGAGTTAATGGAGAAAAACATATAAATCCTGTTAACATCGTTCAAGGACTTTGTCTGAACAGCGTGAGCAAAAAATAAAGTAAGAAACCTATTATCTTGTACAAGTCACCACTATATATTTAGTTTTGAAGACAGGAGCATTGATTGGTTCCCTTGAAGTCTCTTGAGAATTGGATACGTGTGAGATGTAGAGTTACTTTGTCAGGATGACCAAAGCTCTTCGTCTATCTGCAATTCTGATATAAAACAAAGCAACAGCAAAATATCTACTTTGAATGAAAAAGTATATTTTCAAGAGCATAGACAAAACGGAATCTTACATGCTTGAAATATGACAGTATTAATATATTTCCCTTGCAGAAATGTGCACTTTTAGGATTCTATAAGACGGTATATTTGTCATACTGCTGTCACGCGATTTTAAATGTCTTTTGTAGATAATGATTTTAATACGTTATCGAATTACAAACGTCTGTGGAATGCTGCGTGTACATCATAGCCTTCGTGCAAAACTATGACAATGTATTATCTAACCCTTTACCTGAAGAATATTAATTACGAATAAAACATATTACATACATTTTGATATTAATTAGTTCATTTTTGTTATAATTGCACTATGGACATGGGATATTTTGGCCATGCCAGAACCAGTAACATTAGATCTATCGAAACAGAGCTCTAGATGAGATACATAAATTAAAACGCTTTCGAGAATAACTCCTTCATTTCACCGCCAAACCCTATACTGTGACCACTCTTCAGAATCGTCGAAGAGACGATTCTAAAGAGTGGTCATAGTATAGGGTTTGGTGTCGAAATGACGATGTTAGTATTTGGGAACGCACCTGATATCTGTAGCTCTGATCGCATTATCTATAATAAACGCATTTTAAACGAGCGTCTTGCATTATGTGCATATGTGGTTGCCTAATGCAGAATGAAAGCAATGCAGACAGTTCCTGTGGAAGCTTCCCGCATTGCTATCATCGTGCATTAAGGTACAACCTGTATGTTCGGAAAACCTTTATTTCTTTACTTAATGATAGTTATATAGGGCTTCAAGTTTACTGATCGTCAGTCAACCCCACTAAAGTAAGGAGGTGTATTTGAGTGGTTGTTTATTAAGGAAAATATGGTATACGGTAGGTCTATATAATAAACAATACCCTTATAAAGCAAAGGTGTTAAATACATATATTTGACGTGAAGGGTTAAAATATGTTACCCCTTATTGTTTACGATAAACACTTTAATAAATTTGAATGCTGTCCGTGTTGGGGTTTTTTCATTTCGATGAGCCACCTTCAAGTTGAATTAAGATATTTACTGTCAATATCAACCATTGAAAATCGGTTGATTATGCAAGCAGTACAGACCCTGATCAGACAGCTCATTTGGGAATATATATTGTCCATATTTCATATTAGGGATCGCGTGAGTTAATACGTTTATCACACAATCTACCTTGTGTGAGTGCCGTAACAGAGTGCCGTAAGTCGCGAAAATGCACTAGTGCATTTGTTATCCAAATTAGCAATTGTTAGCCAATCGTAGCGCTCATTTAAGCGTTAGCCAATCGCAGTGCTCCATGTGCGTCGTCCGTTGTATTTCTACACTGTTTGTAAGCAATGGCTGACACAGCCATCAGATATAGCCTGTTTCCTTTTCTATGGCATTTTAAGGCTCATGTGATAACACGAATCTTACATGAGCGATCATTACAATTATCGCCAATTTGTTCATATATGGCAGTTACATTTATTCTAATTTGTTTACACAAACCTTCGGTATAACATGATTTGGTCCAGCTCTAAACTCATTCGCACCATGTATTAACAGCGCGTCCTCGCAAAGATAACGTAATTGATTCAATCTTCCATGAGTGCTTGCGATGAAGTTATTCACTCTTATTCTGATAATCACGGCTTGACTCCCAACTGAAATCAACCTGAATCCAACTGAGACACGAAGAAACCCGGAACCTTATCAGGGTTGAAATTCTTTGGCTCTCGATCAATAGCTTTTCAAATGTCCTTGAACGAATCGGATGTTGGACAAAATTGCACCAAATCAGACCTTGAGCAATTTGTTTTACAGTCGGTAAGGGTTAACGAGATTTCGTGCTTCAACTATTTACTCCATGAATATTCATGTAAGAAATAATGACATCATGGATATTGATAAGGTTATTCTTTTATAATGGAATAAGAAAAAAAGAAAAATTGGCATTGACAGAAACTGTAGAATCATATCTACAGTTGAACTTCGATATCTCGAACTCGGATAACTCAAACTTCTGGATAACTCGAACTAAAAGTGCGGTCCTTCCAAATTTTACTATACAGAAATGTTATAAAATATATCACTACACATATCTAGAAACACGTGTGGGAGCTTTCAGCATTACTTTCGACCTGCATTAAGCTGTGAACTTAAGAATTTGTCCATATCAGAAAACGGATAACTCGAACTTCTGTTATCTCGAACTAATTTGTATGGTCCCTTGAAGTTCGAGTTATCGAAGTTCAACTGTATATTATTCCATAAGCAAACAGAACATAACCTACAGGCACCGTCTGATCAGGGTATACTCTGTTTGCAAATGCGTCGAAGGGCGTATTTATGGAGTAAAGTAATAACGAACAGGAATCCTGGTATAACAATATAGAATCAATGACCGCAACAAATAGCCACGAGCTGGATAGAAATAACGAGGATTTCTATTGCTAAATGAATCGTTTAATAGTTTACTCCTTATAGTAGCTGTCTGCCTTCGAAAACCAAGTAGACAAAGATCAGCCGGCTCTTTTAGGAGCCGTCTGAACAGAATTTCCTCCGTTTGCCTATAGGATGATATAGATCTGATTCTACAGTTTCTGTCATGGTCAAACTTTCATGTGTCTATATATAAGCCTTTATAGAAATCAGTTTTATATTTGTTTTGTATAGTTAATGCAACATATGCGTCTTTCAACCTTGTCAAACTAATGTTTTAGTAACCAAACATCGTTTGCTATGCGATTGGTAGTAGCTGGGAGCCAAACAAACATTCAAAGCTTGATAGCGTGTTATTCAAGCTAATGCATTAACAAAACTTACAATATATAAATAAATAGACGTAGACGACAAGCAGAAGCATCGGTGGTTTTGTTTTAGCGATTTGGTTTTATGCTGTCTTCAAAATTCTACGCATCATTTTCCCATTAACTATTTCTAGGGATTGGTGCAAACCTATTGTAACTCCTTCAAAAAGTGAAGGAGTTACAATAGTTTTGCATCAAACCCTCGATTTACTCCATATAGATAGGCATTTTATGAGCCATCTGACTAGGTTCAACTCCGTTTGTGTATAGACTAATAAATATCTAATTCTGCAACTTATGTCACAGTCACTAGTTCATGTGCCCGTACACATGTACCATTTAGACATTCAGTTTATAAATATACATGATGTATTTATTTTTACATGAATATTTAAAAGGAAAATGGTTCAGATAAATGCATAAAAGTGTGGTTTGATAATTTCAATTGTTTGATACAACATGTCAGTATCAAAAATATACTGTGTGCATAGTCGTTTAAACATAAGGGCAGCGCGTAATCGTTTGAAAATGAGGACAGAATTACGAGCAAAGAAACAAAAACTCTCTACATAGCTTAACCCTATCCGTAACGAACACTTAAGCATGAAATAATAATTTCGTGGATATGTGTTAGATAATAAATGTTAGAAACTGTATACAGTAAAACCCTCTAAACCAGACGTTAGAAATATTAGCATTAATATCGGTCTTGGAAACAGGTAGCAGCTTAAAGCAGGGTGAAAGTCATGCAGGAAGCTCCTATAATAGCTTTCTGAACGACTTTCACCCTGCATTAATCAGCCATCTGCCTAAAAGTATCTAAGTTCTTCTCAACTAGAACTACGGTTTCCGGGGTGGGGAGGGGGCGAGGTACTGCAATCAGTTCTACTTTAGTTCACAAGCAAGGCGAACAGACCCTGATCAGACGGCTCATAGAGGAACTGGTATGTCTTTGATGTAACTGTTGTAATATGAATGCATTGTTTATCGCGATCAAAATGTTTACCACGATTCTGATGTATTGCATTTTACTTACTTCTGAAGTGTACACTTCTTGAAGAAGCTGCTGACCGATTGTCAAACAATATCGATCCTGGTGACAAATACGAGACATGTCTCGCTTAGTATAAAATTGGGTAATGCATTGTGTTCGTCATATATTCAACTATAGTACTTGTTTAGTGCATTATTTTCGTCCCGTATAGTTTAACAGTGGAACCTCAATATTTTGAATTCGGATGACTCAGACCTCGAAATAACTCGGGATAAGACTACCACGAATAATAGGTGGCTATCGAGCGAGTGTTCTGCAACTTATCTCAAAAATCGAAACAGTTGTATGTTTCTAAAAAACGATATGTCTCATTTAATACCTCCAGTCAGTCTCCAAGGTATCGTGTCCTTGTCAAATAATAATTTTAATGGGTTTCGTTTTGAGTATATCTTTAAGTTAATGGCTTCCTTCACAGACAGGAAAACTGTCATTACTGATTCAATTATAGTTTTTAAATTTTAAAACTGAAGTGGAACAATTTTAGAAAATTTTGCCCCAGATGTGACGACGAGTAACGTGCCTTAACCCATTCCCTCCAATACTATTTTTAGACTAAACCTTTTTGTATAAATCTACCGAAAATGTGCATTTACTAAAGGAAAGGAAAGTTATAGATTTCTGTAGTTTTGAAACTATTGTGACAAACAGAGCATTTGCTTACTATGGCTTGGTTTGATTTTATCGGGTTTTACGTCTTTTTAACAGTATTTCAGTCATATCACGACGTCCAGCTAATTACAGGTGGAGTCAGACCCCGAGGTTCTAGGGCACGGAACAAATTGCACTGTTTCTTGCACAGAGGAACATCCAGGTACAACCACCGACCTACCGCAACCCAGCTGGAATGCTTCCTCCAAATGCCTAGACCGGGATTCGAGCCCACAGCGGTGAGGGGCTAAGTGATTGTGAGTCGAAGACCATAACCACTCGGCCGCGGAGGCCCCTGTACCTATGGAGAAAATGCTCTATTTGTCGGGAAAGTTCCAAAAGTGTCGGTAGGAGTGAATGGGTTTATCCGTGACTTGCCAAGCATTCATTCGGCATTTGCAAACAGCTTGGATTATTCGGTGTGTCATTAAGATCCAAGCTGCTTGTCACACTGCCAACTTTGATAAAAGTTGCAAAATGAAACAGATTTACCCTTTACCTGATGAATGTCCATGGTAAAATCAAATTATATGAATATTATTTAATTGTTTGTTTTTTTAAAACGAGCTATAGATAAGAGACAATTTGGACATGGCATACATTGTAGAATTAGATTTAAATCTCATTAGCAAATAGAGCTCTAATAATACAGCGCTTATATGAGTTGTCTGATCTAGGTCTACTCTGTTTGAAAAGTCAGTAAAAGAGTTAAGCAAATATGTCAGGTAAAGTGTTAACTATTTACTCCATAAATATTCAGGTAAGAAATAATGCCATCATGAATAGTAATAAGATTAATAATCATAAAAGTGTACGGACAAAGGAAGTTTTAGGCTATGTTGGAAACTGTAGAATCATTTCAATATTATATCATTAACAAACAGATCGGACCCTGATCAGATGGCTTCTAAACATGTACTATAGGAGCCGTCTGAGCTTGGTCTACTCTGTTTGCAAAGCTAAGAAAGGCATATTTATTGAGGAAGTTGTTATGCTGGTATCATTCTAACAACAGGAGAAGGATTAATATAATAGAAGAAAGGCTTATTTGAAAATTGAAGTAGAAGGACTTGTTGAAATTGAATGCAATGCTTAACCTTTAGCCGTCTAAGCTCGACATGATGTCATTACATGTAGTTCTTATATGAATATTCATGGAGTAAAAGCACTGAGTACAGTAAAGTCCGCCCAAACCGGAATTCTAGTAGAGTAGAATTAGAACTTTTTAAGCCAGGTGGCTGCTTAATACAGGGTGAGTGTCATGCAGAAAGCTTTATGCATGACATTCACCCTGCATTAAGCTATCACCTGTCTCCAAGAGCGATATTTATGCTAGAATTTACGCGCGGTTTAGAGGGGTTTTACTGTATAATAGAAGAAAGGCTCGTTTGATCATCCATGTAGAAGAACTTGTTGAAATTGCATGCAATGCTTAACTGTTAGCCGTCTACGCCTTATATGTATAAGGTGTCATTATTTCTTACATGAATATTCATGGAGTAACTGGTTAAACAGACATGGCAGGTAAAGTATTAAGCAGATAGACCTTTAACAACAGGATAATGATTAATGTAATAGAAGAATGGCTGATTTGAAAATTGAAATAGAAGCACATGTTGAAATTTAATTATTAGCTTTCTAAGCGCGTCCTGGTGTCATTACTTCTTTTATGAATATTCATGGAGTAAAGAGTGACCTTTTCGCAGCAATAGAGTGAGAGTATAATAGCAGAAAGGCGCATTCGAACATTAAAGAAGAGGAAGGACATCTTGAAATTGCATGAACGGTTTAACCATTAACCATAAGCCGTCTAAACGCGACCTGACTTGCATTTGTAAACAGTTTGGATCCAGAACAGACACCATGCGAATCGAAGTCTCATCGAGATCAAAACTGTTTGTTACTAGACCATTGTTTCGCAAAAGCTGTAACGAATCTGATGTAAGTAAAAACGCAGTACTTAGCAGAGGTCCAGGGTCCATGCTTATAAAGCTTTTAGTTGAGTCTGAGTCTCGTTCTCAAGCTTTTGATTGGTCAGATTTGAGTTCTCAAGCTTTTGATTGGTCAGATTTGAGTTCTCAAGCTTTTGATTGGTCAGATTTGACCCAGATGATGTGCGTAAAGTAACACATTTTCTAGCAGAACTCGGAGTTCTTTCATTCTCCACCAAACCCTATGCTATGACCAGTCCTTAAAATCGTCTCTTCGAGACGATTCTAAAGAGGGGTCACAACATAAGGTTTGGTGGAGATATTTGAGTGCGCATCTTTATCTGTAGATACATGTATCTATAGTTCTGCATTAGGTTACAGTTTGAACAGACGCCCCATTTTTCAGCAGGATAAGTGATGTGATAAAGTGCATGTTACAACCTAGACAGAACTGTATTACGAAGAGGAAGGATACTTAACCATTTTAACGCTAAATTGTCAAATGGACTATTCCCAAATGCAAAAACATGTCACGCTTAATGTGAATATGAAGGATATTATATTAACGGAAAGTGTTATGTCACAAACAGCGCATACCCTGATGAGAGGGCTCCTGTAGGACCCTCTCATCTTGGTCTACACTGTTTGCGAAGGACATTAAAGAGTCTTTTCTCGCACTGAAAGGATAAAACGAAGCTTCCAGACAGACGTTCAATACAGCTTCTTTAAAATGTTTAAATCTGTAAATGCATGCTATTGCGATATTATAGGCACATAATGAGATGAAGAGCTCAATTTGCAAACCATGAAGCCATGTCACGAAAGCAGGACGCTAGTAATTTGCAAAGTATTAAGACACGTCACGAAGAGAAATACACTAGGAGTTTCAAAACTGTATACAAATGTCACAAGGAGAATATCGCTAGGAATTTGAAAACTATATGCGCATTTGCAAATAACTAGGATCCAGATGAGACGCCGAATAACCCATTCTTTGCCGTGACTTCTTTGGGCTCTTTTTGCACACTTCCACTTTCTCGTAACCGAGTGATGCTCCCTTTTTAGCCATTTATCCTGTCGTTGCAAAGGTGTCATCTGCTTTAGGTTATTTCTAATATTGTTTGTTTGCAAACATAATACTAGCCAACCTACCAAGAGCCTCACCTGGATCTAAACTGAATGCAACGGTGGTATTGATTCACAAATAGCAAAGATGGAGTGTGAAGCATTCAACAACCTAACCATAGGCCTGTTCAGGAGTGTGGGCGCTCGATGTCACTTCGAGCGCTTGGACTCTGAACGAGGGCGCCCGCCTAGTGCCAACTAGCGCAAGCTAGCCTACTCGCGAGGTGTGTCGCTTTGACATTCGCTTGTGTTTCCAAGATGACTACCAACAAGGTAACAGAAGCAACCGACTGGAAGAAAACAATCGTAATTAACAAACTGATGCTCTAGAACCCGACCGCAGAACAAAAATGTACTTGATTTTTAGAAAGAGCGCTCGATCGCGTTCAGCAGTGATACTTTTGCTCGGGCAAGCGCTCATCAAGCGCCCGCGCTCCTGAACAGGCCTCAGGTTCTCGCTAATCGCTATCTGACTCGTCCTCTCAAACATCTTGGATCTAGATGAGGCACAAAGTAACTCGGCGACTCATCAAGATGCAAAATGTTTGAGACTTTGATTATGTTTTAAAACAAACAGAGAAAATAAAATATGAAAAAACAAATCTTAAGTAGACGGCAAATATTTGCCCTTCATCATTCATTTCAGCCGCTTAGTTTGTCTAATGACGTCCATTTTTCTTTCAAAAACATTACTACGATAATAAATTGTTCTGATGAGACGCCGAGTTACTGAGTCTCTCTTCTGGATTTAAACACACAGATGAGACAGTTAAGTGCAAAATACCCCAGCTGCATATAAAGTTGATCAATAGTATAAATGATATAGATATATAACCCTTTCTAATTAGGAAAATGGCCTTTCAATCAAAGGTGCTCGACGCATGCTTGGACTCACCCATGGACCCCCCCCCCCCCCCCCCCCCACACAAAAAAAAATAATAATGTGATCGAAGTATGTTAAACTAGCCTAAAACTATCTATTTGAACCTTAAACCACTCCGAAAAACGAGAAAAACACGTCCCGGAAAAAAATTTCCTACCGGTTCTATATATGTATTGAAAGGTATCTAACTACGACAGATCAGCTGCGGAAAATACAACAGTCATGTTTTTCAAAGTCTTACAGCAACGCCAATTCAACACCGATTTTAATCATTTTGGTCTTGATCCGTTCCAACTTCCATATGCTAAGCGGCACAGTTAGTGCTTTCCTTAAATATTGCCCCGTCTTGTCGCTGCAAGACCGCGAATTTGAAAATACGCTAGAGCGAAACGATGTGACTCCCTCCAGGGCGCATAGAAGTATATAGGGGGATCTGTATTCGTTAAACTTTTCAGCAAAAACGCGAATTATGCTGAAACACATTCGAAAAACATTCAACTTACCGCAGTTAAAACGGTGCTGGCGATTTGTAGTCTGCTATGAGACGCCAGTTTTCTTTCTCCTACTTTCGTTTTGAGCGGAGGTGGCCAAATCGCTGTGGCCCGGAAGTAGTAGTCAATTTGCATATCGAATAGCTTATGAGCCGGGTCACAGCAAAATGGTCGCATCCGTTCAAAAGGAAAGTTGGAGAAAGAAAACTGGCGCCTCGTAGCTGACTGGAAACAGTAAGCACCGTTTTAATTGCGGCGAGTTTAATGTTTTTAGATAGTGTTTAACCATAATTCGCGTTTTTGTTGAAAAGATTAAAGAATACAGATCCCCCTATATACGTCTATGCATCCTGGCGGGAGTCACATCGTTTCGCTCTAGCGTATTTTCAAATTCGCGGTCTTGCAGCAACAAGACGGAGCAATATTTAAAGAAAGCACTAACTGTGCCGCTTAGCATATGGAATTTGGAACCGATCAAGACCATACTGATTGAAATCGGCGTTGAATTGGCTTTGCTGTAAGACTTTGAAAAACATGACTGTTGTATTTTCCGCAGCTGATCTGTCGTAGTTAGATACCTTTCAATACATATATAGACCCGATAGGAATTTTTTTCGGGGTCGTGTTTTTCTCGTTTTTCGGAGTGGTTTAAGGTTCAAAAAGATAGTTTTAGGCCAGTTGAACATACTTCGTTCACAATTTTTTTATTTTTTTTTTATTTTTATTTTTTTTTTGGGGGGGGGGGGGGGGGGGGGGGGGGCATGGATGAGTCCAAGCATGCGTCGGGCACCTTTGCTTTCAATAGGTAAAAGCACTTAATGAAATGTTGTAATAAGCCTAGACACTCTGAAAGAATTAAAATAAGAACTAAATACTTATTGCTATCTAATTATTATACATGTACATACTCTGGATACGAAGGCCAGTCCGTAGAATATGTATCTAACTGCATGCATTATACATCATCTAGTTTAATATTATCCGCGTGCGCGGTGGCAAGGTTAAGCGATACATGTGATGCTCGCGCAAGCCGCGTGGAGATTTTACAGAACAGAATAGAACAGAACAGAATCTTTAATAGCAATATGTACATTAAATACCTCATTGCAACACACGTGTGTGTACAATAGTTTCGTGACATGACATATTGTAGTATAGCGAACTAAAATAAAACATCGACCTGCTACGGTCAGTACAAGAAAAGCGAAAAGCGAATGAACCCACTATTGTTTAAGTCACATCATTAAGCACGTTATTGCGGAAGATAAGGGCTTCTTTAATAAGTTAAGCTAAATTTAATAAAAACCCTTTTCTTTGTACATTTCAACAACACTAGGTCTAGTATGATAGTACTTCTTAATGTCTTAATGTATTTATGTCTAATTTCTGATATGCTTACAAACCAGGTTGAAATGATACTCGTCCTCAACATCCCTAGAGTTGTTACAAGTTAAACAAGTTCTTAAATGTCTCTCTATTATATTCACGCCGAAACGACCAGTCTGTACTCTTAATGAGTGAGAGGCCAATCGGAGTCTAGAAAAATAACATCTTATTTCACCAGGTATATCACCTAAATACTGTTCATATACAAAAGTCTCTTTGATATTAGAATACAAATTCATTACCCTGTTATTGCCGACATCGGTGTTCCAAGTCTGTATAAAATCATCAATACGTCTTCTTTTATATTCATTATGAAAATGTTTGAAATCTATTACAGTATCGGACTCCCAAATATAGGCATATCCAAGCAGATACAGTAAATTCCTGATACGCAAAACCCAATTTATACAGCCATTATTACAATCTAATAGAGATTGTTTGTAAACAACAGATGTAAGCAAATTATTCGAATACTTTAGTGTTCTTACATATCACTTTAGGTACAAGGGATACCGACGTAGCTCATTATAAACACCAACACCACTCGTGCGAATATTTACACCTAAAATAGTTTTACAAAACCTAAGATGCAGTCGTTCCAGTTCTTTAGTCTTTGTTAAACCCCAAATTTCACAAGCATAATTAACTGTTGATCTAACAAAAGCATAAAAAACTTGACACTTGATATTGGGTTTTAATTCAATGTTTTTACAATTTACAAATAAAACGTTCGTAGCTTTCAATCCATTTCCTACTAAATAATCCTGATTTAAAGTAAAAGATCCCAGTATAACTAAACACCCCACAAGTAATTAAAGTCATTTACAATTTCCAAAAGCTGTCCATTGTATCTCCATGTTTCGTCCCGTTTTAGCCCGCCCCCTTTTTAATACCATTGCCTTAGGGTTTTTTTTACTGCTAACCTCCATTTATTACAGTATTCATATAGCAAATTCAAACTATGTTGTAGATCTGAAGGTGTCTGTCCCAATACAACCATATCATCAGCAAATAGTAATAATATTATGATAATATCATCAAAATCCAAACTACAATAAATGTTGTCCTGTTAAAAAAAATCGAGGTATTCAGTGAAAAGGGAATATATAATGGGAGATATCGAGTCCAACCGAGTAATTGAAAATTACAGCTTCTAACACACGATTTGAACTTTGTGTACATGTCTCAAATTATACGTAACATTTTGCCTTGAACACCCGACCCATACAATCTCAACCATAAAGAATTTCTATCCCCTCTATCGAACGCCTTTTCATGTCTACAAATACACAATACAATCGTTTGTTCTCATGCAGGTATATTTGTATTATAGACATTAGTATGTACTGTGCGTCAACAGTAGACCTGCCTTCTCTGAAACCAAACTAGGTATCCGATATGACATTATTTCGTTCACAAAAATCAGCTATTCCTTTGTTTAACCCTTTCACTGCCAATGCCGCAAAACATGCACCACGACAAATAGTGCAGTCCCAGATCAGACGCCGCCTTTTCAAGGCGACGTCTGATCAGGGACCCCTCTTTTGTCTCATTCTCCAGTTCTAGATCTGTTGTTTAATTCATTTATCTCGTTTCCTTATTTTACAGAATGATTGAACAAAATTGGGTTGCAGACGACAATTAGACATTTGGCACCGAAAGAGTTAAAATAGTGATATCAATCACTAGAGCAACTGTTACCTTGTCACATGGAGGAGAACGCGACTGAGCATAGGATGTGATGTAAAACAGATTTTTTTTTGGAGGGGGGCGTAGATTTTTATGTTTGATGACATAAATAAATAGTGTGTTTGTAATACATGTTCAAACAGAGCTTAATTGGGTGAGGGAAATAAAACACTCCTACTGAATCATTTATTTATTGTTTTTAGTAGATACAGTTACATCTCTCTATAACGACCACTAAATTACATCACTTAGTTTGTGCTAAAGGCAGGTGACTGCTTAAAGCAAGGTGAAAGTAAAACAGAACGTTCCTATGGGAGCGTTCTGTTTTACTTTCACCTTGCTTTAAGCAGCCACCTGCTCTAAATATCAATTAAGTAACACAATTTAGTGGTCATTATAGAGAGGTTTTACTGTATATAGACCTAAATATAAAATAAAAGTGGGCAATTTTAGGGGGGAGGCGTACGCCGGCTGTGCCCCCTCTAAATCCGCGCCTGAATGATATCATAAATATTTATTAGCTGAATATTTTAAATGTTGCATTTTGTTTTGATAAAACAGGCAGATTCAGATTTATATCATGTCGTCAGCAAATAGGACAGACTGGGTCTGCTCTGTTTGCAACGTTGTGAAAAAAGGGTTTATATGAGGGAAATACTTAATAATCATTGGCACAAAATTTCAGATAATGCCTTTTGAACCAACTTCGAATATAATCAAGCCTTTAAGGCCATCCGTGCAGCTATTGTCCTGGCCAAACATTTAAATGGTCGGTGTAGGAATAGCAATGCCGGAACGTATATATGGTAACACACGACACTGTAACGAATAATGGACGCATTACTCTTGTCATTCTGCTGGAATCTATACCCGAATTGATATTGATTAAGAGGCAATATCCACACCCTGTACAAATATGAAAGAACCGAGAAAGTGAAACAGACTATTTCTGACGGCCATAGTACTGATCATTTACCCCAAATATTTACTAGTGCATTTCCGTGATTTACGGCACTCTACGTGTATTTCGGCACTCTCACACGACAGATTATGTGATAAATAGATTATGTAAATGAGCTGAAGTTTACATTTGCACATGGAAAATGGAAACTGATTCAGTGATTACTGTATAGAAGCTGATCTAAAGAAGTATTTCAGCAAACAGGATAGACACTGATCAGACAGCTCCTTTAGGAGCTGTCTTAAATCAGTCTACTTTGTTTGCAAAGCGTTACCCTTAGCCCGACACATATTTTTATCACACTGCCCCCTTTGAATATTGACTATTTTGCTGCCGAATTTTGTCGTCTGCAAACGTGATCGTCTGCTAATAGTTTCATTTTTTTTATCTCTCTTCTTTTTTATTTAAAAAGTCAGTCTGACAAAAAGTTTGGAATCTGATGAAACGCCATGTTAATCTGCATCTCATCTGGATCCAAACCGTTTGCATAGGAAATCACTTATGCGACATTGGCAACGAAAGAGTTAGGCAAATCTGTGCAACAAAATACATGTTGTAAGGATTTTCCTAGGCAAAAGCACAGCGCATGCAGGCATGGATTTTCCAAGGCAAGCAGTGCAGACCCAGATGAGAGAGCTCATATAGGAGCTCTCTCACCTGGGTCTACACTGTTTGCAAATGTAACTATAATTGTGATTGGTGGGCTATGGATTAATGGCTGACACTATTATAATGATATTGGGATGACATTTATTTTCAGTTGACAGCAGATATTTAATACATTAACAGCAACATATATATATTGAATATAGGAATGATGATGATTATTGATAACATGTTTCCATTAGTATAGTCCACAGTTGTTCATAGACAATAGTTACTGGGTGAACCGTGGATTATATAGTTACGAGTACATATCCATTGTCCGTTTCCCTGCTAAGGAAACTGAAAATGTAGCCTGCTTCACATTGAAACCTTAGAATTGTTAAAATGATATTGTCCATTTGGTGTGAAGGGGTATGATTTGCAAGGTGCTTCAGAATGACTAACAGTGCAGACCCTGATATGATGGCTCCTCTAGGAGTACTTTGGTCTGGATCTATACTGCATGCATATGTGCGGTGGCGGTGGTCTAGTGGTAACGCGCTTGACTATCAGTCCGGAGGTCCGGGATTCAAATCCCGGTCCCACCCGGAAATTTCAGAGACGCTTTTCCGTGTCTCCCACCCGCACATACTCTCCACCCAGGGGTTAAAATGGGTACCTGTGAGGGTCACTCGCCGGTACTGCGGCTGCATGATTGCGCCATATGTTAGCAGTGCTCAATATTGTAGGCCAATGACTCAATGACCAGGGGAGTAAATGTACAGTCCAATGAGCGGTCATTCGGACTGAAAGTAGACTATAACTAGGTACTTTACTTTTTTATATGTCACATACTCGTTTCCAGCATTCAGATGGTTAACGTTTACCGATTAGCTATAATCATTTTAGCTCATGAATATTTGTATGAGAACTAGTGACGTCATTGATATCAATTAGATCAAGTGTTATAACGGCAAGTGAACGACTGAACTATTTTGTCCATTGCTGAAATTGTAAAGCTCTACATATATTGTTCTGTAAACAAACAAAGCAAATCCTGATCAGACAGCTCCTGCGGAAGCCGTCTGCTTTGGGGTTGCTTTGTTTGCAAAAGTGTTGAAAGGCGTATCTAATAAATCAAAGTTTAAATTTAAGTTTGAAATAAAGATGCTTGTAATGAAAAAGCAAATGTATCAGATTGATTCAGATGAGACACTGGAATGTCTCGTCTAGAACCAAACTATTGGCACATGTCATTCATGTTCTGCATTGATTAGGGCTCCTGGGCCCATTGCTCCTGGGCCCAATGTTATAAAAAACCTCTGAGTCTGAGTCTAAAATCATTCTCAAGTATCTGACCAATCAGATGCTTGAGAATGATCTCACACTCGAGCAAACAGTTGTACAATACTCTTAAAACCAAGAACTGATTAATTCTCGTTCATTACGTAGCGATGCATCACAGTATTACACAATCATAATAGTGTTTATTGTTAATCCTTGCCCTGCAAATCGCAACCTGGCCCGCATTTTCAAACAACTTTGATCCAGATGAGACGCCGAGCTTCTTGGTGTCTCACCCGGACCCAAACTGTTTGACACTCAGTCAAATGTTTCCCACAAGCATTTCGTTCAAGGGACGTAAATCAATATGTTACTCAATATCAGGGTTTGCGCGGACATTTTGTCAACGTGATGAAGATTAATGAAGAGCTGATACCATATAATCAAATATCCCCGGATAATAACAATAAAGATCGTATGGCCACAGATAAATTAAATGTAACAGAATGAGTGCCACTGTGATTAACCTTTAGCTTGCTGCGGAGGGATGAATAACTACCCATGCAAACAGTTTTGATTCAGATGAGACGCCGAGTTACTCACCAGGATACAGGATGTTTGATACCCTGATTACAGTTTGGTAGACACATTGATTATAGTGAAAATTTCTGTAAACAATTGTTTTGCAGAGCAGGCTAAAGGTTAAAAAGCATCATAATTGTGAATTCTATATTAAGTATTTGTTCTTGATTGAAATGCCTTTTGAAGCAACGCATAACACTTACCCTGTTTTATGTTTATTCCAAATTCCAATGCCTACTGAATATCCATGGGGAAAATAGTTATAACGAAATATGGCAGTTGTAACATTGTGGCCATTTAAGACATTAAATAAACAAATATTTCAAATTCCATTAGCAAACAGAGCAGACTCTGATCAGAGGGCTTCTATAGAAACCGTCTGATCTGGGTGTACCCTATTTGTAAATGCTTGAACAGCGCTTAGATGAAGGAAAAGGTTAACAAAGTATATCCAGATAAGACGGCTCCTTATGGAGCTGTCTGATCATGGTGTACTCTGTTTGCTCAGTTTGCTAATTGGGGGTATGGTTATACAGGTTCCGCTATGGGCAAACATCCTGTATTCCTATACCATTTTAACCCATTGCCTTATAGGTTATTTTTAGATACAACCTCTTTGAATATCTCTTCCAAAAAGGAGCATTATCTAGAGAAAAGGAACATTTTAGAAGTTGTAGTTTGAAACCATTGTGATAAATAGAGCATTTGCTCTCATAGGAGCAAATGTTCTATTTATCACAATGATTAAACATAATTACTGCTACAGAGTCGTCAAAAAACGTCAATATGAGGGAATGGGTTAATCATTCAGGTCATACTTGTGGTGTCATTTTTCTTATATCAAAATGAGTATTCCTCATGTAAAGTACGAACTGACTATTCCTGGAATTACAGAGGTTCAGATAAGCTGCGCCCACTTTCAACCATAGCTCCTATGTTTCTCCACCAAACCCTATACTGTGAATATTCTTTATAATCGATTCTAATGAGTGGTCACAGTATAGGATTTGGTGGAGACTTGACGATTTTTAGCTTTGAGCACGCACCCTTGATTACAAAGATATGATTCTAGAGTCCGTCATGGCCAAACAACCACGTGTTCTGATGCTTTCATAAATATTCAGCTAATTAATAGCCATGATGTCACTATACTTGAATATTAATCAGGTAAAGAGTTATTGAGCAATGCATGTGTCGTTGTATTATCAAACGTTTAAACTCCAGTAACGTTGCCAAGGCAACCAATTCTCTCATCACCATAGACAATTCCTTGAACATCTTTGCAAATAGTTTGAATCTAGATGAAATTCTAAGCAACTCGGTGTCTCGTCAGTCTATTTCTAAAACATTGGTTATGTTTTTAAAAGAAGCTGACAGAGGTTCATATAAGATGCGCAAATTTAAACATTATCAAGAAGAACTCCTTTATTTCTCCACCAAACCCTATACTGTAATCACTCTTTAGAATCGTCTTGATGAGACGATTCTAAAGATTGATCACAGTATAGGGTTTGGTGGAGAAATGACATTTTTAGTATTTGGGCTCGCACCTTTGTCTATAGCACTGAGCTGAGGCAATCTCCTATTAGACATTTAACCGATTCAATGCCAATGATACAGGTCTGTTATATCATAAGCACACATTTTTTATCCAGATGACAAACCGAGTAACTCGGCGTCTCAGCAGGATTTAAATTGTTTGAAACTCCGTTTATTGCTTTATCAAGAAATTGAACAAGCGCCCATTGTAAAGTTTGAAACAGTCGAAACTGTTTCCAGCAGACGCCAATGCTGGCACTGAAATCGATATTGCAAACGATAAAAATCAGAAGTAGGGACTTACCGGTATATAAAACTACCGGTGAAACATCTTCCTTGACGATATATCTAGACCTGGCAATGATTTCTATACAAAACTCTTTAATTGAAATTTGTTAACAAGAACATTGTAACAGAAATCAACGATAATCTGTACACTGGTACTGCTTCGGTAGAAATAGAGATGGTGGTACATGTACCAATAAATATCTGCTGTATTGATATTTCGATGGTTGAATGTCAGACTGTAGTCACACTATTGTTTAACCCTTTCCCTCAGATAAACGTGTTTTCACGCATTTGAAAACAGAGTATACCAGGTAAGACTTCAATAGGAGCTGTCTGATCCAGGGTCTGCTCTGTTTGCTAATGGAATCTGAAACATCCGTTTCTTTACTTTCTAAAATGGCTTCAGTGTTCTACATTCCATATTTAGTTGTAATATTCATTACATTAGGTATTGAAATTTGGAATAAACGTAGGACAGGGAAAGAGTTGCTCCTGCCTCAAGTTTTAGAATGGTCGGTTGCTCATTTTGTTTTATAAATAAAAGCTAAACAGAGTGTCAAGCAATTATTATCCTGATGAGAAGCCGAGTAACCCGGCGTTTTACCAGGATACAAAAGGTTTTGATATCGCCCTCGATGTGTAATCATTCACCACTGCTTTAAAGTACATAATTTATACGCAAGTAGTAATTGGAAAACAGCGTGTCAATTACCAACTAAAATTCTCATTTAAAGACTATAATAACCCATGTCTTATGCACATCTATTTCACAGAACATATTCCGATGTATAATAAAAGCTTTGACATAGAACACAAAGATTAATTTCAAGTTCTGTAGTTATTTAGCCCCTATCATAAATTACAGTTATTTACGTTTGCAAACGGATTGGTTCTAGTTGAGGCGCATAGAAGGTCGTTATGATATCCCATCATGACCGGGCATTACCTGGTCAAAGACTTAACCCTTAGCTCCATAAATACGCGTTTCTACGCATTGGCAAACAGAGTAGACCCAGATCAGACGGCTCCTATAGGAGCCGTCTGATCAGGGTCTGTTCTGTTTGCTTATGATATGATATAGATATGATGCTACAGTTTCGGCCATCGTCAAACATTTCTGTGTTCATAATCGATATTATAAAAATGAATCTAATTAATATTCATGACGTTATTTTTATATCAATATGCATGGAGTAAAGAGTTAAGGAAATACACAAAGAAGCGTTAATATTTAAGACATACGATAGCGTCGTTGTCTATGACAACAGAATTGCAGAATAATTCCAATGAACCCTTCTGTATTAAATTACGTTTGATACATTAAAATTGTACTACAAAAACCCCTATAAACCGGATTCATTTTTTTAAAATTAGTATCAATGACGGAGGCAGCTAAATGGACGGTGAAGGCAATGTGGACAGCTTGTCTGAGAACTTCCTGCATGCATTAAGCAATCACCTGCCAAGCAGATCTAAACGTTTATGTAATCAATATAAGTCCAGTTCAGAGAGAAAAAGGAATAGTGGAATGGGTTTACTGTACACATACTTTTAACACTCCGCGTGCACATTACCTCATGAGCTCTGATTAACGAAACCCATTCTTCGTTTTGTAAACAGTATACCAAAATCAGGAATCGCGTTTAAACACGGAGTCTGTTGAGTTCTGCATTGTTTATAACGCAATAGTCAGCTAACCGTATATGCTCTAATGAATTGGAACCAGTCCAGAACCTGATAAGATTTTAGCCATTTTTTAAAAAAAACCGCTGAATTTCCAAAGTGACTGTTCCAACATTCAAGCAGGTCAAGCTTTCCATGAATACAGGTATTCACGGACTGCAACATGACAAAAAGTGCAGATCCTGGTGAGATGGCTCTTTTTGTAACCCTTTACATGATATAGACGTTGTGACTCATTTTGACCCCTTTTCAGGACAGACTCAGGTTAGACCCCCTGTAGAAGTCGTCTGGTCAGGCCTGCTCAGCTTGTTTTCGAATAGTATTCAGAGCGGCGACATGTAAAGGTGCATGCCCTAAAACTAAAATATTTCTCCACCAAAGCCTATACTGTGACCACACTTTAGAATCGTATCGAAGAGACAATCCTAAAGAGTGGTCACAGTATAGGGTTTGATGGGAAAATCATTGAAACCATTTTGATGAACGCATCTTATCTGGACCTCTGAAATAGTATTGATACGATTAAGCAACCTCTAAAATGACTAAACAATCCTCCTAGACAATTCAACAGTCTGTTGACCATTGAACTAAATCAGTTAGTAAATATTCATAATGCCTTAACCCTTCGCTTGCTATTCACGTCAATATACCTACCTGTAAATAGTGAAGACCCTGATGAGACAGCTCCTGCAGGAGCTGTCTCATCAGGGTCTTCACTATTTACGAATTTATTGTGCAACCGGCGGACTCCGTAGCAGTCATTGCACAGCGAAATACGTGTACACAGTGAAGATATATGTAATAATACAATAGGGCATAGGTAAAGAAGGAGAAATGCATTTCAAAATTCAGCAAGCGAAGGGTTAACTGGTATAAATATTGGTCGGGTGAAAGGTTAACGTAATGTAAGTATATCTAAACTATCCTCATCATAATGCATAATGCTGATATTCTATTTCTAATTAGGTTATCAAACAGCCATTAGATATTAATATAATAGTATATTGCCCATTACATTATAATTCCATCGCTCTAAATAATACATTACATAAGCAAAGCTTTAAATCTTTCGCTGCCAGTGTCGCATCTGTGATTACTTATTTCTCAACCAAATCCGATCTTGGATAATTGAGACACAATTTTTTTAGAATTGAGAAATTGCTTTTTACAATTTTTGAATAATGCACATAGAAAGCAACGTGTGTGACAAATGAAATATATAGTTCAGCTGCAAATTATCTCCTTAGACAAATAAGCTCAAACTGAAGTATACCAAATGATAAGAGGTTCTATCAGCTCTGAATGACTCTGATGTTTCCGTTGTATTTTTATGAAATGGCATGGTTCCTTTCTTTAAAGAAGGGCCTCTTTCCATAGACACCAATCTCAATAAATGATTCAATAGTTTCAAAGAAAGCGTGCAACAAATGCCATAACCGTTTGACAATTATTACAAGTCAAACTTGCTACTGCAGTGCAAATATGTCAACAATGAAACAGGGACCAATTATATAATAGGGCTTGCAGTTATCGTGGGAGTATTCAAGGGCGACTACTGAACAACACGCACATCCCATGTAGTATAACATAGTACAATAAAATTCAACTACAGTTGACCTTCGATATATCGAGCTCAATGTACAATACAAATTACATAGAGATAACAGAGATTCACAGCTTAATACAGATATAAAATATTGCTGAAAGCTCCTGAATGAGATTTTTGCATTACTTTCGACCTTCATTAAGCTGTCGCACGTATTTCTAGATATGCGTAGTGATACAAAAATCTGTAATGTAATTTTAAGAAAAAAATGAACATTTAGTTCGAGTTATCAAGTGGATCGAGATATCGAGGTTCAACTGTATATTAAAATGTAGTTCGCATGCAGCTGAAAGTACAACTGAGATAAGTTTGATAATGTGTCGAAAATAGTAACCCTTACTCCACATACGACTTTTCAATGCCTTTGCAAAAAGAGTATAATTATCTAGATCAGACAGCTCATGTTGGACCTGTCTGATCAGAGTTTGCTCCGTTTGCGTATTGAATAATATAGATGTATGTTCACAGTTTCTGCCATGACCAAATACCAAGTGCTGTTTCAAATTTCCACTACAGTAAACCCTATCTTAGGTGGTCATCTAAATGAAGGCTAATGTTGGGTCTGTATGGCAGGTAGTACCTTAATGCAGGTCAGATGCAATGCAGAAAACTCCTACGGGAGCTTTCTGCATTACTTTTGCCCCGCATTAAGCAATCACCGGCTTTTTAATATTCCTGTGTTCAATAAATGATTTGCCGCTTAGGCCAGGTTCCACAATAATAAATATATATGACATTCACGGAGTAAATAGTTAACGGCGATGTCAATGGATATACATGGTAGATTATAATAAACGATGCAGTAATTTCACTAGTAAATTTTATAGTGGTTATTTAATTTAATAAAACGAATTCATAACCTTGTTAAAAGCAATGTCTAATTATTCTTCCCCATAAAAGTTCATTCTGCATCTGTTACAGGAAAATTATTTATGTAATTATTGGAACGAACTATATGAGATTACTATTTACTAACTCTTCAAATATACTAAAAGTACAGTCTGGTATATAACTGTCAATAATATTGTTAACCCATTCCCTCATATTTACTGTAAAAGTCACGTTTTGAAATCATTGTGATAAATAGAGCATTTGCAAATACTCAATTTATTAAAATGGTTTTAAAACTATACAAGTTTTATTCAAAACTACACTCAATTTTATTACCCATTTATTCCCAGATCATTTCAGGAAAGCTCGTCAAGATCTGTTAATGGTAAAATCCTTCTAAATCGGGACACCAGAAAAAGTAGTTTGGTTGATACCATATTCTGTAAGCCTATAGGGGTAGTCAATACCATCTTCTTGCCATCCTCATCATCCCCATACCAACCACCCAACTTTCATCGTCGGAATTTGTCACATTGTGGCTGAATGCCGTTACCCCTGTACCTTATGAATATTAACCCTTTCTCTGATGAATATTCATATTGGAAATAAAGACGTCATAGATATTAATATGATTATGTTTTATAATGGCATATGAACACATGGCATTTTTGCTCAGGAAGAAGCTGTAGAATCAGATCTATATTACTCCATAAGCAAACAGAGCAGACCCTGATAAGACGGCTCCTATAGGAGCCGTCTGATCTGGGTCTACTCTGTTTGCAGATGCGTCAAAATCTGCTTACATAAGCATAAGGGAAAGGGTTAATATGAGAAATAATCAATGTATAAATATGTATATGCTGAATTGTTATACCGGCACAATATATATGATTACGTATGGTAGAAATTGTAGAATAAGATGTATACTATTTCATAAGCAAACAGTGCATACCCTGATTGTAAAGCAGAAATGCGGTAATATTTCGTTCTTGTCTGGATCTACAATGTTTGTATACTATTTACAAATAGTTAAAGTGAACTCATTCAGCCACTAGTGATGTGGTTAGTTCTTGGGAGAGGTTCAAAACAAGCACCCACATTTTAAAAGATAAACTATGCTACTTTTTAGTGATGAAAAAATAGAATTATAAGTACGTTTTTTGCTAATAAAGTTAATGTATATTAATACTCTGTTCAGACAACGTATAAATTTAGATCATTTGGCTAGTTTGCTTGTTATGTTTGTTTGGTTTTGTTTGGGTTTGTAATTTCCTTGTTTCAATTATCACTTCCTGATGAATGAGGGGAGAGAAATTCTGGTTCTTTAGGTTTGACTTAGTATATGTGTTTAGGTGTCCTTTTGATTAGTAAATGAATTAAAATGGGTGTAACAAAGACTATAAAATACATTTTTTGGTTATTTTGACATTTTGCTGTGTTTGTTTGTTTGTAGTGTTGATTCCTTGTTTTTTTATTATCATTTCATATTGTGTCTCACTGTTTTTGTTGCCATTGTTGTTGTCGTTGACACAAGGTGTTTCCTAGATATTTGAATTATAGCTATTGTCTGGCAATCCTTAAATTATGTCTTATTGTACGTGCTTCTGTGTCGTTTTGAATATCAATTGCATAAAACCAACATTATAAAAAGAAATACCAATGATAATGCCTCAAGTATACATTACAAAAATAACGTTATCGTCCGTTAAATTATGTGTTTTTGTTAGTCTGTGTCGGTTTCCAATGTGTTTTTCTAATGTACCTGTCAAAAATTAATCAAATGCTGATAATGCGTGTCAAAAAAGAATGCTTCGTCTGGCTCATAACTGAATTAAATTGTACTAGTTTGGTGTCACCTTTGTTACACAAGGACACCTAAAACGATTGCCTGGCCATGATAAGAACTGAAGAATTTGATCTGTACAATTCAATAAGCATCAAAATGCGTTTCTAAAGGTTTAACCCTTTCACTCATAAGCGTGTGTTCACACATCTTTAAACAGAGTAGATCAACATTAGACGACTCCTATAGGAACCGTCTGATCAGGGTCTGTTCTGTTTGGTAATGAAATCTGATAGATCTGTTTCTATACTTTGTAAAATGGCTACAATGTCCCACCATCCATATTTAATTGTAACTATTTTAATATTCAGTAGGCATTGACATTTGTAATAACCATAGAACAGGGAAAGGGTTAACCTATTTATGCATGGCTAACACATTGTAGATCAAGAAAAGAACGAACTTTTATAACGCTTCTGTCTCGTTAAGCCTTTACTTGATAATACGTATACATGGCTCTGTCTGTATTGAATATTGATTATATGTTTTATAACATATTTAATAAACTTGGAAAATAACAATGACAATAGTGCTGATCTATAGCATGCAAGCAAAGCAAGACGACCAAACCCTAGTCTTTATCTGCATTTTTATTTTGCAAAAACGTACATAAAAGATTAACCCATTCTCTCATAGACTATTTTTTAGATCCAACCTCTTTGAATAAATCTACCAAAAAGGAGATTATACTAGAAAAAAGGGAAATTTTAGAATAACATTGTGATAGATAGATCATTTGCTCCTATGGAGCAAATACTCTATCACAATGGTTTCAAAATGTGACTTCTACTGAGGCATCAAAATGCGTCACTAGGAGAGGATGTGTTAATTAAACAAAACCAAATAGAGACCAATACTAGAAGGTTTTAACCATTTATCCCATGAATATTAATGTAAGAAATAAGGGCGTCAAGAATATTAATTAGATTCATTTCTATAATGGTATATTAATACAGAAATATTTGCCTTGGTAGAAACTGCAGTCATATCTATATCATTTCATAAGCAGACAGGGGGCTTTCTGAATAGGATCTACACTGATTGCTTCACCGATAAATGTTCATCGATTGAAAGAACAAAAACACATCAAATGAGAGGTCGGTTTGTAAAACAATGGTTATTTTAATTTACACTGCATGCGTTCTTCTTTTTAAACGACAAAATTCTAGCCCATATAAAGATTTTTAATTATAACAATTTGGTTGAGAATTGTAGTTCTCGATGTTGCATTGGCCCTGAATGCATTGCCCTAAATGAATATGGATTTTCAAAAAAGTCTGAACTTTAAGAAATGAGGAACATCTGGTTTTAGCACTTTGCAGCACAGTTGCGTAAATTTTTATGTGATAAAATAGTGGAAAAGGCAGTTGGTTTAGTGTTATTATAGTCGATTGAACTGATTTAAAAAACATGCAGTTGAAATCAAAAGGTCATATTAAAATAAATCCGCATTGATTTTAACCCTTCGCTTGCTAATCGCGTCAATATACCTACCTGTAAATAGTGAAGACCCAGATGAGACAGCTCCTGTAGGAGCTGTCTCATCAGGGTCTGCGCTATTTACAAGTTGATTGTGCAACCAGTGCACTCCACAGCAGTGATTGCACAGCGATATACTTCTACACAGTGAATATATATGCAATTATACAACAGGACATGGGTAAAGAAGGGGAAATGTATTTTAAAATTCAGCAAGCGAAGGGTTAAACCTTGCATTGCGGGACACGAATGAACTCCAGGTGGACTCCTCTCATCTTGACCTGTACTGTTTGTCATGTTTAACTTTTCTTTAGAAAATTAGAAAAATCTCTCAAAACTTCACCATAAACTTGATCTGTTTGAATTTTGGAATAGTCCATTGAATATTCAGCATTTTAAGGGTTAACGTATTGTTTCCTGCAATACTACAGAAAATCCGCGGAGACATAATTTACCTGGTTGCAACCCTTTTTCCGCTTTATCAATACTATGTACCAATTTGCAAGAAACGCCGATTAAACTAAAACAAGGTAAACTCCTTTAAATTGGACATTAAATTTAGTACAAATGTCAGTCTCGGAGACAGGTGGTAGCTTAATGCTAGGTGAAATACTTTATTTAATGAGGGGACACATTTGGTTAAACGAATCTTTCACGAGGCAAAACATTAACACAAGTGATAATACAGAATTATTTAGCCATAATCTGAACAACACGCACATCACATCTTAAGAAAGTTATAATTGCAACAATTTTAAAGGTAGTCCCCCTATGTGCAGTTAATCAATTATGAGACATGTTCACAACAATTATTCCGAAACGTCAGAACGTTCAGTTAAATGGCATTGTTAACAAATTTTAAAAAAAAACTAAAAGGTTTTTGAAAGTTTTGATATTCAGTAGAATATGGGATGGATTATTTCCATGCAAGGAAGTGATCGTCTGAATATCGATCTGTTTCTATCCTAGTCCTATAGTAAAGCTTCTAGTTTGGTTTAATTATTCCACCGCCGATGTCGCAAAAAAATGCACCACGACAAACAGTGCAGTCCTACATTAGACGCCACCTTGAAAAGCCGGAGTCTGATTAGAAACATCACTAGGGACTTTACTGTTTGTACTAATATTTAATTCCATATACAGTAATACCTCTCTCTATAACGGTCACTAATTGTGTTAATTATTTGGTATTTGGGGGCAGGTGGCTGCTTCTAGCAAGGTAAAAGTAAAACAGAACGCTCCTTTCACCTTGCTTCAAGCAGCCACCAGCGTTTAAATGGAAAAGTAGTAAAGTCAAGCAGGGAAAGCTACATACAAGACGCAACAAAATACTTGATGTAATTCAGTGGCCGTTATAGAGAGGTTTTACTGTATGTGGTTTATTCCATACACTGGAGGAGCATACCTATTTCAAAGTACAGTAGACCATGTCTTAAGCAATTAATAATTTAATGAGTATAGGAGTCTTAAAAAGCAAGTGGTTGCTTAATGCAGGGTAAAAGTAATGCAGAACGCGCCTATAGGAGCGTTCTGCATTGCTTTTGACCTGCATTAAGCTACCGCCTTCCTTACAGATCCGTAATTCGACCTCTTTTTAGGGCCGCTCCAGACATATTCTACTATACATGTATTCTACAATCAAAGTAAAATTAAGAGTTACTTGATCTCCACATTTTAAGCAGTGCTAACACCACTTAATGTTGCTGTCAGACGTTTAAAACCATAATTGAACTATTAACGGTGTGTTTAATTAAGAAATTGCCGTAAATCCTTGTTAAAAGTAAATGTTTAATTAATATGCTTTCCCATAGACGTTTATTAGCACTAGTAATTGGCAAATTTACGATGCAATTAGTGAAACTTTACTTTAACATTTCACTATATCCAATTTGAAGTGTATGATTGCTATATTCTGCAAGTAATAATGGTAATATTGCATGCACCAGAATTTAATGTTTGCGAAAAATTGTTCTTTCAAGGAACTGCACAATTTAACTAAATCATTTTCTGTAAAAAAAACCAACAACAAACACCGTTTGATTCAGTGCAAAGACGACGCTCTGATATCATATCAAACAGCTTGGATCCAGACCAGACACTGAGTAATTCGGCATCTCGTCAGGATTCAAAACTGTTTGACATTCTGTTCAGAAGACGACAATTCTGGTACAGAACGGATCAATCAATATAACTATATATTTATGCATTAGCCCTAAACAAACAGACTTTGAGTTAATACTATACTCATAACAAATTATGTCTGTATTTGATTATATTCCAATTTCAGAGCATTTCCTAAATGTACTCCATAATGATTTGCTTCAAAGCGTGATTCATTTCCTTATTTCAAATAGGACATGGACACGTTTTATTGATGCTACTTGTTATCAAACGATATTATATACTGCTGATTATCTTCAGGCAGATATTCTACAGTTTTGTCAGTATATGACGCTGTAATTCCATAATGTGTTCTCTAAAGCATTTTATCGAATATACGATTGAATGCCTTCCATAAATGCATATTTGTTCTTGAATTGTGTAAAGCTAATAAACGATAGTAGCCTTTACTCATACATAAACATTTTACAGACGTTCAGATATTGGACAATGAGGTAGTAAATGACGATAGCAAAAAGCATAGAGATATCCAATTGTACAGTAAACCCCTCTAATGCGACCACAAAAAAGGGGCATACTTCTGGGTGACAGAGGCAGGTGGTAGCCTAATGCAGGACGAAACTTATGCAGAAATATCCCACCTGCTTATAAAGGCAGCTATGGTAGACGCATTAGAGGGGTTCTACTGTATAATATTTGACGAATTTCAAATGAAAACAATATTGGCTTATCCCTGTACGTATGAATATGCATATTACTTGAACAAAGTGTGCTATGGAACCCCATTTTTAACCCTTCGCTTGCTATTCACGTCAATATACCTACCTGTAAATAGTAAAGACCCAGATGAGACAGCTCCAGCAGGAGCTGTCTCATCAGGGTCTGTACTATTTACAAGTTGATTGTGCACAGTGCACTCCACAGCAGTGATTGCACAGCGAAATACTTGTACACTTAAGATATATGTAATTATACAACAGGGCGTGTGTAAAGGAGAAATGTATTTTAAAATTCAGCAAGAGAAGGGTTAATAGCATATAAATCACTGTTTCAGGATACTTTCTGTTGATTCATAGTTTAATGATGATGTTTATAAAATGTTTACAAAGTCGAATATTATACATTTCGCATTAAATGCTTTGAATCACATCTCATCTTAAGATGTAACTTCCACACACTCACCAATACACTGTAATAGCTAATTGAGTCGCCGAACTTTAAAGAAAGGAACTATTGAGCATAAGCTGGAATGACGCTGTCAGTCTGAAAAAAGAAAAACAAAACAAAGACACCAAATCTATAACATTTTTAGATGTTATGTATAGTCCTATTTAGCAGAGGAAACATAATCAATCTGAGGTTCTTGAAGTGTTTCTATTATTGATTTCGCAAACCAACGTAAATGGTTGTCGCACAAGACTCATATCAAAATGCTTACTATTTTGATGTTGCATACAAAAGATGAGACAAAACTGTTTTCAACTGTCGAATACGAGAACCGCTAATGTTGTAGTACCTCGTCTTGAAAATTAGAAATCATTAACAGAATATAACACGCTGATTTTATATAATGGAAGAAGACAAAATGAGCCTATATTACTAATTCAAAAGATCACACGACCTAAATTATCGCCGGTTCTGGGTTTCAACAATCCTTTTGAACGGCTTTACCATGATAAACATGACAGTAACTGGATATGTATTATGAGGCAGTAGAGTATGTTATCTTAATCCATTTATTCATATGCTATTTTAGACCCCATGTCTTTGAATAGAATCTACTGAAAAGGAGCATATTCTAGACAAAAGGAACATTCTAGAATTGTGTAGTTTTGAACACCATTGTGATAAATAGAGCATTTGCTCCTATTTATCACAATCAGTTCAGAATATGACTTTTTACAGAGGCGCCGAAAGACGCCAATAGCCGGGAATGGATTTAGACGACATTTGACCATTGTCTAAAACTATAGCTCTGATAATGGGACCGTGATAATTGAAATATTCCCTACTGTGGGCAGACATCTGGCAATGGTGACTATTATGCACGTTTGGTGACATTTTGATGCACCAGGGACATTCAAATAATTTCCTGTCTGACAATATTCCACGATTTCCTTCCTGTTTCCTGTGTTATAGACATTTCGGAAACATTTCAGTACAAAACATCGTTTTGTGATTTCGTAACTCATTATTAGCTGCTACATTGCAAATGGACCAACGATGTGACACATTTGAATTATCTCTTTCCTCCATAAACGCAACTTTTAACGCCTTTGGAAGCAGGGCAGGTCTATCATGTAGGAGCTATCTGATCAGACTGTTCTGTCTGCTCTAATGTTAAATTCTACAGTGCCTGTCATGGCAAATACTTCAAGTGTTTATATGCTATTATTAAAAATCTCATCTAATAAATATTCATTTTGGCATTTTTTCGTACACGAGTATTCATGGTTTGCATGGCTTCAACGAAACTATATACATTCAATGCAGACAGAGGACTTTTCTAACTAGGCTATGTACTGTGAACTGTTTTCAAAAAGTCAAATCGCTACCAGAATTCTTACATACGTATCCTTCATATGACAATATTAGATTCGGTAAATTTGTAAATGAACCCTTTCCCATATGTAAGCGGAATTTGACGCATCTGCAAATAGAGTAGACCCAGATCAGACGACTCATATATGAGCCTTCTGAACAGGGTGTGCTGTGTTTGCTTATGGTGTAATATAGATCTGATTCTACAATACATTCTACTCTTGATAATTTCGTGGTAAAACCGTCAATGGCTTTGGAATTCAAACATGCATGATTTGTGCATTTTCTGTCTATTTTAACCGAAAGGTAGCCATCGGTGAAAACACTATGATTTAACCCGTTACTACATGGATATTTATGAAAGAAAAACTGCCATCTTGAATACCAATTAGATTATTTTTATATAACATCAGGACATGGCAGAGACTGTAAAATCATATTTTTATTATATCATAAGCAAACAGAGCAGATCCTAATCAGACGGTTCCTACAGAAGCCGTCTGATCTGGGTATACTCTGTTTGAAAAGGCATATAAATACATATATATGGAGTAAATGGTTGTTATACAAACACTTGCATTCCGCAATGATGTCAGGGCAAATGATATTATTATTTTCTTTGATGCCTCATTATATACTCGTTGCTCGATCCAATGTGTTTGGCATTCATGCGTTGCATTTTCAAAAACCAGAGCTACAGATACATCTGAGTACCCAAAACCTTAAATCGTCATTTCCTTGCCAAATCCTATACTGTGACCACTCTTTAGAATCGTCTCGAAGAGACGATTCTAAAGAGTGGTCACAGTATAGGGTTTGATTGAAAAAATAAAGGAACTAGTCTTGAAAATGTTTAAATTTACGCATCTTATCTGGACCTCTAATCAAAACATGTAGCGAATCGAGAGTAAGTACACGTTGTAACAGTTAAGAAGATTGAAGACAATATAGAAAGTTAATGTGTGACAATATAGAAAGTTAATGTGTCATTGATTTTACACTTGACCTATGTTGTCAAGTACCTCAGTTGCATCCGAAGTTACGGTAGTAACACAGACCTGACCCCATTAGAGAGTGAAACATATCTGTTTGTAAATGTGATCACATATTTGTCATTTGTATTGGAAAATTTAGTTCACATTCAATGTGTTAAGTTATTTTATTGAAAAAGACTTCATTCCTGCATACTTTCAAGACATTGGACAGTAGAATCTGTTTTGAGCGAATACCAGAATAAGGTCTAATTATGGATCTGTAAGGCATGCTGTAGCTTAATGCAGGTCAAATGTAATACAGAAAGCGTCTATAGGAACGTTCTGTTTTACCTTTGCCCTGCATTAAACAGGCACCTGCTTTGTAAGACTCCTATGCTGAATAAATAAATGGTCGTTTAAGACATATTCTACTGTATATGCAATTTGTAATTTGAAGTTTCGTAAATAACAAGGAAGCCAACTGAATACGTCATTAAGGATGTATGTCACCACTACAATTTCATTCGTTATCTCAGAATTTTATCTCTTAAATTCTACCAGTTAAATGAGATATTTGCTTAAAACGTTGAATATTTCTTTAAGAAATAATGTCATCGTGTATAGTTATTAGCTGATTTGTTGTTAGGTCATATGAACACACGGTATTATTAGTTACATAGTCATGTAGTGACCGGGTACGGGATGATACCTGGTTTCATCCCGTACCCGGTCACTTCATGACTACGTTACGAATTTACCCCACCGATGTACAGTCTATATTCTATCAGTGCTCAGTTGCTTCTTTTTCTCAATCTCCTCGGCGTCTAAGGAAGCAAAGCATTTCGCCATATTTGTAAACAAACTAACAACTTTTACTGTAACTGTACCGTGTCAATTTGGTCCAACATCAATTCGGCACAAGCTTAATCGAGCTACCCAAAATTATAACGGAAAACACAAAAATCCGTTATGTATTAACTTTAAAATAAAATTTACTGAGTAACCATTTGCTGACAAAAACACCGTGCAGCCATTACCTCAAGTTTGGGTTCTACGCTGGCAGGAGAAGTAATCTAGTTACTGACCATGTAACTTCACCAAAAATATCAGAGGTGAGGTAATTGGGTCATATTATATATGGGTCACATTGTTCAGTTTTTATCATAACAAATAAATCCTGTGTTAATATGTCAGTATAAAACCCCATGTAATATATGTTATTGATCTCATTATTGCTTACATAAATAATAATCTGGCGCAGGGTTAAATATGAAACGTGCATGCATTTTTTTTCCACAGAGACTCAATTAACGCTCATTACCAATAACAGTTAACCTGTTTCCTCTTAGACTATTTATATGACCTACCACTTTGAAGAATTCTACTGAAAAAGAGCATTTACTAGAAGAGAAAGGGAAAAAGTATTGTAAAGTTTTGAAACTATTGTGATAAATAGAGCGTTTGTTCCAGTAGACCAATTACTCTTTTTATCACAATGGATTCTAAAATAGAATTTTTTAACGATTTCAAAAGGTGATAATATGAGGGAATGTGTGAATGAATGCTATACTATTTCACAACATGTCGTTGTTGTTTGTTTTGATGTTTTTTTTTTACCTTACTGCTGATACGTTTGAATGGGCGATGATTGTAAACAAAACGGTCTTCCGGTGTGGCGGCTACTCTCAAATTTAGGATTTGTCTGCTATCTGGAATACACCAATACATTTAGTCATGTATGCTTTACAATATTTGATTTTTATTGCAACATCCGAACATAGACTTAAATACAGTAAAACTTCTCTACACCGGAATTCTAATAGAGAAGAGTTTAGATACCTCTTTGCAGGTGGCTGCTTAATGTAGAGTGAAATTCATGCATATATCTCCCAGTGGAGCTTTCTGCACTGCATTAAGCTACTACCTGTCGTACAGACCGATATATATACTAAATGTAACGTCCGAATTAGTGATTTTTTACTGTATTCCGGCACGTTCCTTTTTCCCAATATTATTGAAAAACGGGTAATTTCCAACAGTCATTGGATACCTTTAGGAATACGTCTCCATAACGGCCACTAAATGACATCAATTATTTTGTGTTAAAGGCAGGTGACTGCTTAATGCAAGGTAAAAGTAAAACAGAACGCTCCTATCTGCCCTAAATACCAACTAATTAACACCATTTAGTGGCCGTAATAGAGAGGTTTTAGTAGTACCGTTTTACTGTATACTAATGTACACATTTCGAATTACATATCGGGTAAAACATTCTTCTCATATAAACGTCTTTTCACGCATTTGCTAACATATTATATCCCGATCAGATGGTTCCTTTAGGAGCCATCTGATCGGAATCTGCATTGCTCATTTATGCAGATCTGACTTCACAATTTCCACCAATACTAACAATATCCTGTGTGCAGTTGTCACTATGAGCATGCAGCTATTTTACATGCACATTTAACTGGAAAAAGGGAAGTAAAGATTTTACACAAGGAATAAGACGGTGAACTATTATTACCTGCGTAGTGTGACTATCTTACGAGTTTTTGTAACCATTAATGATGCAATGCTATATTTTAACACGTATAAGCTGTGCCACAGCCTGTTTTAACTATCTGTATGACTTCCGTAATTGTGTGCTTTGTCACGTTTCGTGTAATTACGCCAGGAAACAAGTACCGTCAACTTATCTGTTAAGGATATATAATGCTTAATTTCCTCAAGTAGTACGCTTAAGATTTATTTACTAACAAATGTGAGTTCGCACGATTTGGACGCTGTCCTTGCTTAATCGGAGAGACACACATGAGCAAATAGTGAATACCCAGATCAAAGTACAAATATGAGTCATGCAGGAAACACCACATACAGAACAAACAGTCGCCCGAACAGCAACACAAGAAAACAAAGCAAATATACATAACTATCAAAACATAAATAGACATATAAAGACAAAACAAACATACAATAGGGGGAAGATGGAAGTACCGCCTTGGAACGGTCAGTGACAAAAGTCATTGGGGGTTAAATCGGTTTCGTGGCGCCCTACCTCACACTTATTCAATCCCCACCCTTAAAGACAAACAGTTTAAATAAACGTATCCCCTCTCCGAACAATCTGCAACAACCGCAATGACAAATTCAGTGGTAAAGTGCTTGTAAAACGAAAACATCGAACATAATGCCAGTCTAATCTTAACTTGCCAAATTGCTGCCAAATTGATCTATTTGGCTTTACAAAAGAGGAGTGGGTGCCCGAACACACCAGGTAGGGTAAATTCTGAAGGGAGGTGATTCCCCGAGAGCAAAAATTGCAACACAAAAAGAGAAAATTGCAGACTCGGTTTTATTGAGTCTGTTCATGAGCAGTACTGCTCTAACCCTCTAGCACCGGCTACAGCGGTATTCAATTTTCAGAACAAGAAGCACTGAAATTAATGATCTCGAAGGATCAGAAGGTATAACAACACTGAGAATGAAGTACGGGGCGAACGTTTTCACGCCTTAACAAACGCAATAGTTTGTATGTTTGCTTGTTTGCTTAACCCTTTCACCACCGCAGTCACATAAATGAACCATTACAAATAGTGTAGTCCCAGATCAGACCTCGCCTTGAAAAGGCGGCGTCTGATCAGGGACTTCACTATTTGTCTCAATCTCTATTTCTATATATGCTGTATTACTTTGAAATTTGCATTTATTTATCTCATTTCCTTATTTTACTGAATGATTTAACAAACTTGGATTGCAGACGACAATTAGAAATTTGGCACCGAAAGGGTTAAGAAATTATGATAGAGCTTACTCTTCAGTTTATACCAATACCTAAACAAACCAGCGTAAAATGCCATGAAGCTCATAAATATTGTTGATTCCATTATTTCTGACATGAATATGCAACAGGGAAAGGATTTACTGCGTTCAGCTGTCCCATAGATCTGACTTGCATGCTATATAATCATATCATATTCAGCTTAAACAATAGTTTAGGGCGTATGCTTAAGTTTATGAATCGTACATAGCGTCGGCACTTTGAAGTTACTGTAAAAATTCTGGGATGCATATTTCACCGAACGACAAAAAGTGTTTCCAACAGGGCTTAACCATAGTTCGTCTAGCAGGCAAAATATTGATTGGCTGTAAGTAATAGTAACTTTATCTTAACCCATTACCTCATAGGCTATTTTTAGACCCAACCTCTTTGAATCAATCTACTAAAAAGGAGCATTAACTAGAAAAAGGAAAGCAATAGAACTGTGTAGCTTAGAAACCATTGTGATAAATAGAGCATTTGCTCCACAGGAGCAAATGCTCTATTTATCACAATGGTTTCTAAAACGTGTGTTTCCAGAGGCGCCAAAAGGCTTCAATAAGAGGGAATGGGTTAACCTTCTCAACCCTGGATGATCAGAGTGGACAATCCCTTCAGTGTGTAACTCAAGAAGCAGTCTGATGTGGTTCTACACTGTTTGCAAATGACAGTACATGCATGTCCCTGGTTGAAAGAGTTAGGTGACAAAATATTTTTGCTCAATTGCTTTGCTTTGTAACTCTGCAAAACAATAACTTTGAATTGTGAAGAGTATTACTATATATTTCATCTCCACTACTTTTTCCCCACACTATCAACGAAAATCTGTGACTCCATTTGACTGCAATAAATGCATTTGTTTTGTAAAGGTCTATGCTCTATAAATTGACACTGGAATGTATTAAAGACAACGACCATAATTTGGGTCTGTACCCTTTTTGCATATCGAAAAGTCTTTTTGTCACGCGCTGGTCAATACAGACCATACTTCAAATTGGGATATTGCATGTGAGGCCTGCATTTACAGAATATTTCGTCTGGCTTATAAATGAAATAATTTAATGCTACAAGTTCGGTGCACTGTTTGTTACACAAGGACACCTAAAACGTATTCCGTCTGAATATATATCACGAAATTTCACTATCGTTACGGACATATAGAAACAGTGTCAGACTCCAGAAAAGCTGCGTAAACTTACTTTTTTTCAAACAATGCTCCTTTTTTTCAGCACCAAACCATACAATGTGACCACTCCTTAGAATCGTCTCTTCGGGACGCATCTGCAAACAGAGTAGACCCAGATCAGACGGCTCCTATAGGAGCCGTCTGATCAGGGTCTGCTCTGTTTGCTTATGGTGTTATATAGATCTGATTCTACAGTGTCTGCCTGAGCCGAAATGTCCTGATTTCATGTGCCATTATAAGAAAGAATCTTATTAATATTCATGACGTCATTATTTCCTGCATGAATATTCATCAGGGAAAGAGTTAAAGCGTCAAAGGTCGTCTCGTCCAGGTATCATGTTAACCCCGTGCATGCATGGTTTCTATAAAAAGTTTATAAATGTGCGTATATGCAATATAGTTCCCGACAAGATCAACGTTATATGACATTTTTATTTCACAACATGTGCAACCTATAATCAAATTCTATGATTCTATGACGGAGATTTACATTGCTTTAAAATATTTAGGTGATATCACGGCGTACAGCTAATTATAGTTGGATGGAGACCCAAGTGCTTCTTCTGTGCGTTGAACAAATTGCATTATTTTGTTCATAGGAGAAAGAGCATCAGGTTTGAACCATCGAACAACCGTTATCCAAGTGGAATGCTTCCTCACATGAATATTCCAACTTCACAGGCCGGGATTCGACCCTAAGCGGCGAGGTGCAATATGGTTGTCAGTCGAAGACCATTCCGCCATGGGACGCTGCTCTGTTTGCAAAAGTGTAAAAGATGGAATAGATAAAGATAGTCAAAAAATTAACGCAGATCCAGATAAGAAGACATTTGAAGGAGCCTTCTGATCTGATCATAGCACAGCGACCATCACAATGAGTAATTATGGGTCTGTAAAGCAAGTGGTAGTTTAATGCAGGTCAAACTAATGCAGAAAGCTCCTATATAAGCTTTCCGAATTACTTTTGCCCTATATTAATAAGCAACTTGCTTTCTTCAGATTTTCATTAACCCTTCAGATTTTCATTAACCCTTTCCCTCATATAAACGTGTTTTCACGCATTTGTGACCAGAGTAAAGCCTGATCGATGGCTCCTATCGGAGCCGTTTGATCAGGATCTGTTCTGTTTGCTAATGGATTTGAAATATCTATTTCTTTAGTTTCTAAAATAGGTATGATGATCCACCTTCCATATTTCATTATAACTTATTTTTCAATGAATATACAGTAGGTACTGAAAGTTGGAATAAACACAGACCAGGGAAAGGGTTAACCCTGTCACCACCAATGTCGCATAAATGCACCATGACAAGCAGTGTAGTCCCAGATCAGACGCCGCCTGTTCACTTTTTCTCTCAATCTCTATTCCTGTATATGTGCTTTATTCTTTTGAAATTTTCATTTATTTATCTCATTTCCTTATTGTACCGAATGATTGAGCAAAAACTGGATTACAGACAACAATTAGAAATTTGGCACCGAAAGGGTTAAATGAATGACCGATGAGCACAGGTGTTACTATGCGTACTGTTTGTTTCACCACATAGTTTTCAATGTTTGAACTAAGCAAAACGTCATTTCAAAGACAAAAAGTTGGCATGTCAAAATACAAATTACTTTGTGAATTTACTTAACATTTCAAGAATATATTTGCGGAAAGGGAAACTGCTTACCAAATTTAAGCTTACTGATAATAATTTGGCTATGAATTGAAATAACTATGGATTTTGCATTACCGTACATTATTATTTGGTTTAAGATTGAATATCCTGTCTATTGGCCCTTCATGCCAAGACAGCATAGCGTTGATGACAACACATTTGTTTAATCTTAAGTGTGTTTTGCAATAAACAATGGAAAGTGTCATTTTTCAGGATTTATTCGTCTAGCTTAACATGCGTTGAAAAATATTGCACATGCTGTTTAAACTAGTATTCCATGCCACAACAACATCATTTGCTTCCAATGACATGTTGAAATAATTCGGTTACAAACATGTGAGAGACATACAGTTGAACTTCGATATATTGAATTTCAAGGGACCATACAAATTAGTTTGAGATAACAGAGGTTCGAGTCATCCGAGTTCTAACCTGGACAATTGTTCAAGGTCAAAGCTTAATACAGAACTACGGTAATGCCGAAAGCTCCTGCAGGATATGCGCTTGTTTCTAGATATGCGTAGTGATACATTTTAGAACATTTCTGTATTGTAAATTTTTGATTCAAACATATCAAATTCTGCAGTCATTTATTCATGATCTAGAGAAATATAAAAATCCCCACGCATAACACATAAAAATATAATGTCACAATTGGTCGCTTTTGCCTTTTCAGTACTATGTTCATTTTGTAGTAACCCTTTACTGGACAGATACACGTTTTTAAAGCTTTTGCAAACGGAGAAGACCAATATCAGACACGAACCGTCTGATAAATGATCTGCTCTATTTGCTATGACATAGTATGGATCTGATTCTACGTTAATCATCCTATCTTAAGCTGCTATTTGGCTTTGATACCAAGACCATAGATGGTCGTTTTAGAGTGAATACATTTTTAGGTTAATTCTGCAATACACCTTTTAACCCTTCACTCATGAATATGCATGTAAAATATAACTACGTCATGCATATTTATTAGATGCATTTTATAATAGCACAAGAACACAGGAAAGTTTGGCAATAGCAGAAACTGTAGAGCAATATCGATAGAATTTATTAAGCAAACAGAGCAACCAAACAGGAAACAACACAACTACCAGACAAAACGTGACGCTACGCACAAGTAGACATAAACCATTTACCACATAATCCCAACAAAAATATACATTAGGGCGACAGCAGTAGTACCGCCTTTGCAGAAGTCAGTAGCCAAACAGGCTAATGAAGTAAAATCAAGTGCGCTGGTACCCTACCTCACGCTTACCCCCCCCTCTCTCTCTCTCTCTCTCTCTCTCTCTCTCTCTCTCTCTCTCTCTCTCTCTCTCTCTCTCTCATTCACCACAGGTTTAAATGTAAAGAGTACCCCCTCCATATATCTCCACATAATTGAAATAATAACCGGCATTAGCGGTTTATTCAAGTCCCGTAATTTCCCGTAAAACCTTATTAAAAGCAAATGTTCAATTAAGCTTTCACATAGAAGTTCATTAGTACCCGTTGTAGAAAATTATCGATGAAATTACATGTAATGACGCTAGTTTTATATCTCGTCACAGCACACGTATAGTGATTCTTTTCTATATTTATTTCAGATTATGGCGCTACTTTCAGGAAAATCTCAAACCAACTAGAATCGTTTTGTATAAATAATAGAAATAGCTATGTTTATGTCACATATGTCACATATGCCACAAGAAGCAACTCACCGCAACTAATGGCTGCATCTGTATTTATAGTACAAGTACAAAAATGAGTCATGCAGGAAACACCACATACAGAACAAACACTCGCCCGAACAGCAACACAAGGAAACAGCAAATGTACATAAGTAGAAAAAACAACAAGAGACGCACAAAGACAAAACAAACATACAATAGGAGGACGATGGAAGTACCGCCTTGGAACGGTCAGTGACAAAAGTCACTGGGGGGTTAAACCGGTTTATGGGCGCCCAACCTCACACTTATTCCATCCCCATCCTAAAAGACAAACAGTGTAAATAAACGTATCCCCTCTCCGACTAATCTACAACAACCGCGACAGCAAATACAGTGGTAAAATGCATGTATAACGAAAAAACATTTAAGTGAACATACTGTATCCACCTATCGCTAGTGTACTCAATGATTGAGCTGCAAACAGAGTAACTGTAGAAAAGTAATAAAGGGTACGACAAAAATGAAATAGTACAGATATCCGACGTTCTCCTTCCATTTCTGGATTTAAGAGGTCGATTGCATAGAGTACTAAACCTTTCTTGTCGGCGTACATGCAAAGAGGCCAGCGTGATTGTCAACTGTAAAAGGGTTCACAACCAAACATGCAGTATGTTGTAGTACTACAGGATCATATCCCTTTTTAATGAATTGTTTTATACATTTGATGAACAAAGTGAGAAAATGGGTATGTCCAATAATTTTACGAAGTTTGTAAATCACATCACCATAACATTCAGGATGTGAAATACCGTGTCGCAGAAGCTCCTTGAGATTACATATGTTGACCATTTCCCTGTTCATTACCCATGTAAGAAATAAATGATATCATATTTATCAGCTGAAGTTTTGTAATAGTACATGAACAAATTTTAACCCTTTCCCTTATGTAAACGCATTTTGATGCATCTGCAAACAGAGTGGACCCAGATCAGACGGCTCCTATAGGAGCCGTCTGACCAGCGCCTGCTCTGTTTTAGATCTGATTCTACAGCTTGTGCCTAAGCTGAAATGTCCTGATTTCATATGCCATTATAAAAATTATCTGATCAATATTCATGACGTCATTATTTCCTAAATGAATATTCATCAGGGAAAGGGTTAATGATTCGTTAACCTGCCGGACAGATACTGTAGACTCACATCTATATAAACGCATAAGCAAACAGAGCAGACCCTGATCAGACGGCTCCGATTGGGTCTACTCTATTTGCAAATGTGTGAAAAAGTCTTTAAATTAGTGAAAAGATTAAATTCAGATAATGTCCTTGTAAGTGTTCAAGAAGGCCTTGCTGCAGCGCTGACTCATCTCATTTTTTCACAGACATTTAAGGAAACAGACAATTTGATTGACGCTATAAATTCCAAAACGGTATAATATGCTAACAACAGTTTTCAGACAGATACGATTAAACCCCTCTTAGACGGAATATTAATGAAGAAAAATGTAGTCTTTTAAGACAGGTGATTGCTTAACCCGTTACCTCATAAGCTTTTATAGATACAACCTTTTTGAATAAATCTACCGAAAAGGAGCATTAACTAGAGAAAAGGTTTTTAGAATTTTGTAGTTTGAAACATTGTGATAAATAGAGCATTTGCTCCTATAGCAGGAAATGCTCTATTTATCACAATGGTTTCACAAAGTGATTTTTACAGAGTCGTCAAAAGTCGTCAATATGAGGAAATGGGTTAATGCAGTGTAAAAGTCATACAAAATGTTCCCCAAAGGAGCTTCTACATGACGTCCACCCTGCATTAACCGGTACTGATACTTAATTGTTCGAGTGGTTAAGAAGGGTTTACTGTATTCGGCAGATAAATGTTTGCCAGTATATGATTCAGTATTCAGGAAGCTGGTCTCTAAAGCATTACATCGAATACATGCATGCATGTCTTTAGTTAATGCACAGTTTTGCTCAAGCAACATGTAATGCCAGAATACTTTCAAAAGCCTTTATACGTGCATAACATGACATTTGTAATCTAGATTTTACTGCAGTTTAGTTCAAAGTAAAAAGAGAAACGTATGTTATGATATCCCATATAACGGCTCACAAATCACTGCTTCTGGAATGCATTCTGTCGATTCCGAGTTTGAGGATGGTGTTTACGAATTGTATATAATGTTGTCAGTTGTGAATTTCATATGAAATGTTTTGAATTAGATTTAGTCTAAAGCTGTTAATCTGCCAAAATGTTGCTGATATGTAAACAAAACAACAGAATATTAGCTAACGTTTTTGGCATTTCGTTATTTACGTTACTCTGCAAGTCTGATAAAACACACAACAACTATGAACTTTACAACACTATTATGACATGTTATTTATGGCATGACCCTACCAGAAATGTATCACATTACAGCAGACAAAACTGCTCAATCGCCACCTCGTGTTTAATCATATTGTTAAGGGATGCAACAATATTATTAGTTTTTTTGTTGTTTTTTTTATTTGTTGGGTAATGTAAATGTGGAGCCAATCCGTCTTATTGGCGTACCAGAATGTATCATTCCGACGGCTCTGCTGTGCTTTTCAATCATCATTTTCGCCGTCTGGTTGTGTTTTTCATTTTCGACATGTTCGACATTCTTCATGGGGACCATGTGCAGAAAAACCGGTTTAAAGCCAATCTTCTCGCTTGACTTCCCCAGCCAATGGACAGCAATTATGTTGTGTAAATCGGTAGAAAATAGCGTAGGAGCCATATGCTGAAAGAAGAAGACTGTTTTCGAAACTATTTTCGTTCTCTCCTTGTGGATACTGTTTTGCTATTTCTGTTGGTTTGTTGGTTTGTGTCCAACTTTAACGTTGGCAATAAGTTCGTAGCCATTGCACAAACATAATTCAGACCTGGCATGCATGTTCGACTTATGGAGGAAAACATTATTATTGGTGACTCATAAAGGTCAAGTTCACACATCAAGGTCAAATGTCAAATCGGGGGTGGAGCATAGTGTTTCAAGAACACATCTTGTTTTCTATTTAAAATAGAAAGTTAAAAGTGGCGGTTTAGCAGTTTTGCTGAGTTTATCTTGATTAACATACACAAGATGAGACAACCCGTCATTTTTGGATGGAAGGCAACTTTGCAGGAGTATCATTGAATTTCCAATGCTTTACCATGTAAATCATAACCCTCTAATCATAAACCATTAACCCATTTCCTCAAATTGACACCTTTTGACGCCTCTGCAATAGTTACCTGTTGAAACCATTGCTCCTATAGGAGCAAATGCTCTATTTCTCACAATGGTTTCAAACTACAAATTCTAAAATTTTCATTTTCTGTAGTTAATGATCCTTTTCGGTGGATTTATTTAAAGAGGTTGGATCTAAAAATAGCTGATGAGGTAATGGGTTAATATGGTGCAAACATTAAGACAGGACAAATAGAATGCACCAGGGGGCCTTCTTATTTAACACTGGTTTTACAGTGCGTTATTTCAAACGGTGATCGAAGTTCCAGTTGCGATTGTCGTTTGTTAGAACTTACGGTGATTAATCAAACCTACAGATAAAGGTGCATACCCAAATACTAAAATCGTTATTTCTCCGAACCCTATACATTAACCACGTTTTAGAATGGTCACTTTGAGACGATTCTAAGGTGTGGTCACAGAAAGGGGTTTCGTGGAGAAATAAAGGAAATATTCTTGAAAATGTTGAAATGTACACACCTATCTGGACATCTGACTTATGTCATATTAACCAATTCCCCCATAAATACGCATTTCTACGCCTTTGTAAAGGTCACTTTTTGAAACCATTGTGATAAATAGAGCATTTGCTCCTTAGGAGCAAATGCTCTATTGTCACAATGATTTCAATACTATACACTTCAAAGAATTTCCTTTTCCCTAGTAAATGCGCCTTTTCTGTAGATTAATTCAAAGAGGTTGGGTCTAAAAATAGCCTATGGAGGAATGGGTTAAGTTAGCTAGACTGCTGGAAACTAGAATATGTAATAATTTTTATCACTCGGAGTAGTAACGATTTCAGTATAATTATGACTTTGAAATACTGCGTTTGGTATCATTCACATACTTTTGTCGCCAATTGAATTAAAGCTACAATTGTAACATGGATGAAAATTATAGTATTATATAGCATTAATCTCAAATAAATCGATATTCAAGTCAGTTGCTAAGTAGTGTTGTCTACAAAGTTTTCCTCTGTTGCGATTGTGTTATTTGAACTTGGTTCAGATTTGTTTAATGAAACATACCCCTAGAACAAAGTACTTTAGGTGCTAAAGGGAGTTCCGAACAAGCAAACTAAAATATATGTCTAAATCATTTTTGTTTCATTCAAACATGCTACTACACCCAAGAGCGAAATATACTTAATCTTTGTAGAAAGACTGGGAATGCCTTCGGAACGTTCTTATGACAGTGTCAAACATTTACCTTATGAATATGCAAGCTCATAACATTATGCATATTATTTTATGTATTTCTTAAAATGGTCTGGGAATAGCATATAATCAGATTATATATGTTCTATATGCAAATAGTGTTATCTAATCCGGATGTATTCGGCTTGCAAATGGGGTGTCAGGCGGCTTCTCTGTTACGTTCATTGTGAAATTTGGTTTGAAAATATCCCAGCCAGGGATATAGAATGAATATTTCTTTAGACACTTTTGGAAGCATATTTATATATGTATGACAACAATGCCTGCTGCTGAATACAAACGTCACGTGTACAACATAAATCCCTGTTCCTAGTATCTGATGGAAATATACTCAACAAAATATTTAAGGGTCAGTGGTACTTTTCCCATGGGTTTGTGCAATGACCCTGCAACTTTGGCATCCTGTATTTTCCATATGCATTAATCAATTTTGACAAATTTTATAGAACGTATTGTCAAAATGTCAATCTACAGGTGAGATTGAGTTATGCCAAGGTCCTATAGGCCTCCATGGAATGAAAAAAAAAGAAAATTTGGAATTTCTGAAATTCTCGAAAAAATCAATTTTATTTTACTCTTATATGGAATACCAATAAACATGTCTTTGGCACGTCAAACATTTTGGTAAACCTTTCCATCTTCCATTATTTCCAATATTGATATGATTTTCGATTTCAAAGCAAGGAAAACTTGTTGAAAATTATCCATTTTTTTGTGAAAAACATTGTTTTACATTTTTTCTCCATGGAGGTACATAAGACTCCCGCAGGTATAATTTTCATCTGCACCCGTTAATTGAAACTCTAACAATAATTCCTGCAACGTTCGTTGGGATAAAGCGACATTGGTGAAAGAAACGAAGTTCCAAGGTTGTGTAGTGAATACATTGAGCCCTATGGGAGACTTATCAGTGACCCTTATATTATTTTGTTGAGTATATATAGTACGAAATGCGAATATCGAAATATATTCCGTAATGTGAGTTGATACACAATGAAGCTGAAACATATTTCCGGACAGTCATAGCATAACTTACGGAAAACAGCGATATAATTATGTTGGATTTTATATACTTTCATGCAATTTTGACGACCCTTTACTACATAAATACACCTTTCTACGCCTTCCCAAACAGAGTAGACCTTGATCAAAAGGCTCCTATAGGAGCCGTCTAATCAGCTTCAGCTCTGTCCGTTTATGATATGATATAGATATGTCAAATTTTCATGTATTCGTGTGCTATTATAATAATATTTAAAACATATTGCTGACGTCCTTACATTTTAAACGAATATTCATGGAATTGAGGATTAAAAGTTGGTGAAAGAACAAGGATTTAGAAAGTCAGTGTAGAGTAGTACATCTACCTGTTTTAACTATCTTATAAAACATGTTAAAACCATGTTACATGTATTTGTTCATTTCTCGACTACAATGTTATGGGGTCCTGGACCAAGTCCTTCGGACGAGACTATAACACAAGGTCTGATGTATCAGTGCTTTACACTGGGCATCTAAAAGAACCAGATAAACTCTGTCAAAAATAAAAGTCGCGCATCGCGCACGGGTTTCCTGTATCCTCTCTCCTCTCTCTGGGGTGTCCAATTAGCCTATAGTGAGCATAAACCAAACAATTGATCAAACTCATTGGTCGATACAACCGGGCAGAAGTTCAAACTTTCAATACTGTATAACATAACAGAACTCGTAACTAACCTTTGTTGCACTACTGATTCAGTGCAATAACTGTTTTTTATTTGTATTTATATTCTTGTTATTGTCTGGATTATGTTCCACAATTTATTGTGTCAATATGTTTCTCTGGTACTTTTCCAACCTAAAGTAGATGTTGCACACCGACACTTCTGGTGTTAAATGTGTAACAGAAACAACTTTATTATTCACTTGAGTGTATTTATGCGAAATGTTTATAGACCAGTGTTACAATTAAGCTTGCAATGTTATATTTCAACAAATATAGCTAGTGTCTCAGAACGTTTTAACGAATATGTATGACTTCCGTTAATGAGTATCTTCTCACGCATCGTGTCATTTACGCGAGAAATCAGTTGCCATCAAGTGTATTGCTTTCAGTTAGAAGTATTTAAACCCTAGCACATGCACAAAACATATTTGAAAATCCTTTTAATTCTGATCAACTGTTAAACTTGCGGTATTTTAATTAGGATCGCTGAACGCTTATTGTGCTGACAACACTATTTCATTCAAATCTCTGATCTGCTGAAAGTTTTACTTACTTCTGATTCGTAGAGGAGTAACTGATTACCGCGTGTCAAACTGCTTGGATCCTGATGAGACACCGAGTTACTCGGCGTCTCATCTGGATCCAAGCTGTTTGCAAATGCGAGTGAGGATGCGCTTAGCATGATAAGGGTTAAGAACATCCTATGACATGCATATTGTTTGAAAGAGTTTGTTAAAGATGTTTACGGATGTAAATAGGGAAACTCGTTATACGCTTTCAATCATATGCTTCTTGTAGACAATAAAACTGTAAACAGACAAACAATATATGCGTCAACTATATTATATATATTAATCCTTTCCCTAATATAAAAGCTTGTTCACACCTTTGCAGACCGAGAAGACCAAGACTATCGGAGCCGTCTGATCACAGTCTGCTCTGCTTGCTTATAAAATTATAATATATCTGACTCATGTTCTACTAATACCAACACATATTGTATATTTACCATTATAAAAACATATTCAGCTTATAAATATGCATGATGTCATTATTGCTGGCATGAATATTGAACGGGGAGAGTTTACATTTACCATTCTGTAATATAATATGGTTAACATTTTACCTAATGACTATTCATGTCAGAAATAAGGACATCGTGAACATGGCTTTATATATGAAGACATTGCCGGCTATGACCGAAACTGCAGAATCAGCTTTATATAATACACAAACAGACCATGGTCCTTCACAAAACATACCATATTTGACTAAGTTTTTAGCATAAGCGTAAACAGGTATCCATAACAAATCAAGCCTTAAACTTGAATATGCAGCATAATCACTACTTTACTATTGATCTAGTATCAACCAGTTTAACCTATTACTCCATGAATATACATGTAAGAAATAATGACGTAATGAATATTAATTAGATTAATTGTTATAACAGCGATATGGACACAAGGAAACGTTGGCCATGGCAGAAACTGTAGCATCATATCTATTTTGTATCATAAGCAAACAGAGCAGACCCTGATCAGACGGCTCCTATAGGAGCCGTCTGATCTGGGTCTACTCTGTTTGCATAGGTATAGGATGCGTATTTATGTAGTAAAGGGTTAAATCCTTATGAAACTATAAATGACACGTTTACAAAACACGAATTAGGACTATTTGTTCAGATCCAGATTTACCAAATGACATCTTCCATGCATTGCTCCTCTTGATTTGTCAAGCAGCATTGATATTCGTCCCTCTTTTAAAATACTGCAAGAATCAAACTTTATCTGAATCGACGGCTTAATGACCTTGTCAACTATTAGTCTCCATCAGAACGATGAGACTCTTAATTTGTATGTATAATATTCTTGTCATATATATTTCAATCTAAAATATCTAGTTTTTAACAATTGACGGATTTCAAATCCACCCAAGGCCACGTTTGTCGATTTTCCTATACGTTACGCAAAGAGATACGATCCAGATAAATACTCTGGACACTTTAAAATGCTTAACATTTAATATTTAAAGTTAAGAAATATCAGTGAATGGTGCACTGAGAAATTGCATGTATGTTTCAGTATTGTTCTGTATATCAATAAAATACAATAAACCCCCTAAAATTCCCAAAGGATCTTTCTGCATGAATTTCATGGTTGCGACTTGTGTGTGTGTCTTTTCCTGCTTTACATAACTACTTTTCCATTTCAACCTGACTTTACCGACACTAATTCAAAGACACGTTGTATGATACTCGGCTAGTACATGTGTTATTCTTTTATATCGATGCAAACAATGGCAAAGAAAACTTTAAGCATTTTGTGTTCATACTTAAATATTAAAATAAATAGCTGTAGCTAAAAGCAATTCGTCACGTTATTGCTTGTTTACTGAAGTTTAATGACATGCAAACGGTATGAATTGTGAGCCGATATATCTGTCTTGCAGGTGTAATCATCACTTCAACATCCGCTTAAGCAATATTTTCTACTTGTTGAAGATGCGTGTTTATGGTTATAAATCGTCTATAGTGTTCAAAGGTCCAGATAAGATGCATACATTGAAACATGTTCAAGAGCAGCTCATTTATTTCTCCACCAAACCCTATACTATGACCACTCTTTAGAACCCTCTCGATTAGACAATTCTAAAGAGTAGTCACAGTATAGGGTTTGGTGGAGAAATGACGATTTTAGTAGTTGGGGATGTGCCTTCATTTGTAGCTCTGGTGTATGTACTTTTTAATGCAGTATGACGATTAAAACTTTGGTGCAAAATTCATCAAATGAAAATATTCTTCCAAATAATGATTACATGCATTTCTTATTCGTTAAACAGAGAAAAGAACTGTTGGTTGTTTTGACAGTAACAACATATATTGTAGTCGTATAGTATAAGATAAGTGGCCAAGCATACTGATCATCGGCTTTATATTGTAAATCTGAAAGCAATACAAGATATAACATTTATTATGTGTTTGTGTTGATTAACGTCCATTACTGCTAACCAACTATGGGCTAGTTGGATGCGCCAGCGGGAGGGAAGCGGATAAAGAGAGAACCTGGGCGCGATGCCCTACTCTTATTTTCGACATAATGTCTCTGGGTGTTTTAGATACCCACTGTAAAGCACTGATACAACGGACCTCGATTCATCAAATCCCAGACAGAGGATTATAAGTGTATGTTATACGCATTTCTTGTTATTTCTAGGTAGTTAGTTCCAGTTGAGCTACTTGAAGCAGCGTCAATTGAAATGGCTCTAAATCAAACGCTTGATAAGCATTGCAGGCGAGTTGAGTTCACAAGAAGACTTCAAGATGTTTTGGAATTCGATAGTGTACATGAAAGATCGGATGGTAAATGTGTTTTTCAGAGGACACTGTTCAGATTTGTATCACCATATATTGAAGCAAACCATTGCTCAAATGGAGCCATGCAACCAATTTACATAGTGGGGTGAATTTAGGAAGACACCGCTTACCAGCGAATCTAATTTTGGTAAATGCCGGCTTTAAATATCCGAATGTTCTTTTCTCATTGACCCATCATTACTATGTTAGACTATAATTCAAATAGGGAAATTGCTTGTAAACTCCTTGCCCAAAGAATAATGCGTCTGGCTCATAACTTAACTGATTTAATGGTGTATTACACAAGGGGCCATATCCTACGTGTTTGGTTTTGCTTAATGGACATATTGCAAACATTTTGGTAACAAACTAGCGTCTAGATATTATATTGGGTTATACGTGTACATTGGGCAGAGAATTAACCTATTACATCATAAATAATCATGTAATCTTATCAATATAGATTCAGGAATATGTAATAAATGCTGTTGTACAAATACATTTGAACACACAACTGTTTTGCAATTAATTGGATGGCTTATCTTACAGTACAGTAGTAGTTTTGCTAAAAGGCACACAAGGCTTCTTCTTGTTAACAATTTGGTTGTTATCAGCCGGCATTCTGAATATAAAATTAGAATAGAAATTAGGTAGGAAATTTGGATTCTGCGTTCGTCCTACTTAACCCTTTCCCTTATGTAAGCGTATTTTAACTCATTTGCAAGCAGAGTAGACCCAGATCAGACGGCTCCTATAGGAGCCGTCTAATCAGGGTATGCTCTGTTTGCTTATTGTGTAAGATAGATCTGATTCTACAGTTTCTGCCTGAGCCAAAATGTCATGTATGCATATGCCATTATAAAAAATAATCTTGTTAATATTCGTGACGTCCATCTTTCGTACATGAATATGCAACAGGGAAAGGGTTAATGTAGGACGAACGCAGAATCAAAATTATAATTTAACAGTCTATGAAGGTCGAGTGCCAGCGTAACTATACCTCTTAAGACCGTGGATTATGCCTTTAGTGGACGTTGAAGTAAAGAGTAGCGGTATACGTGTATTCTAAAATTAGAATCAGTACTGACAATGCTTAATGTTATGGTAAACGTTTTAAACCATAACTGAAATAATTACCGACCAAAACGGTTTATTTAATTACGGAATTACAGCAAAACCTTATTCGAAGTAAATGATTAATTACGCTTTCCCATACAAGTCCATTAGCTCCCGTCGTAGGAAATTGTCGACGACATTAATGACATTGCACTAAAAGTCCACCATTCTTAAAATGTACTGTTCTGTGTTTTCCTTACATTAATGATAATATTAATTATGCTAGATGACGTTCATTTAGGGAACAACGAACACCAAATTAATATATTTTAGTAATAATCAATTTTATATTTATGTCTTAGATATTGCATAACAAAACAATCTACTTATGGTCTACTCATACAAAATAAAATCTACCTAACTTTTATTTCAGATTAGCTTATTTCCGATGTTCCGCAATATATTACTGGATTGCATGTCTCACTTCCTTTTTTTACAATACGAAATAGACATTTTACAAATAGTGCGAGTGTCTGACGCTATTTATTACAAAACGAAATTATATGCTACCGAGTGTTCGACAGACAGCCTTGCCAGTACAGTGCTCCCTCCCTACAACGGCCCTCTCAATAACGATTCCCTCCTTACAACAACGCATGTCACTGTTTCCGAAACAACAAGGCTCCAGAAACAACGTTTTTTCATCGTATTTTCTTTATGCCTCCATCACAACATAGGGTTTGATAGAGGCATAACGGTTTTAATTCTCGAAATACACCTTATCTGGGGATCTGCAAACAAGCTAATTATGTTTGATTTTCCCTCCCTATAACAACTCCCTCTGAACAACACATACAATCTTCGTATCCCAAAGGGTGTCGTTGTAGAGAGGGAGCACTGTATATGATACTGTAGCACGTTAAGTTGTTCTCTAAAGCGTGTTAGCGATAGTTGTATCTTTTTGCCTTCCGTTAAGGTACATTTGTTTCTTACACATCGTATAAACTAAGAACACTATAGAACAAGCTCCTCAAATATTCGATAGCAAATTCGATATTGGTCGATGAGCTAGTTTTGTTTTATTGCTAACGATCCCATCATCGTTTCCATATCACTTGACAGCAGTTTGGTTTAATAATAGGACTTATATGAATACAAAATTGGTTCAGCGAATGTCATATCAAGTCTAGAGTTCAGATCGATGTAAAAGGATATTTGTGTTATGTTATCCCATATATTTTACATAAAGGTATAAAATCACTACTTTGTGGATGATCTCTGTCGATTCAGAATTTAATAATGGTGTTTAAAAGTTGTTTATTGGGTCATCATTTGTGAATTTCGTAAATTCACCAAGCGCACAAACCCTTTCCCTGTGCTATGTTTATTCTAAATTTCAATACCTACAGAATATTAATGGACAAAATAGTTGGAACATTGTAACTATTTTAGAAACAAACGAAACAGATCTTTCAAAGTGCATAAGCAAACAGAGCAGACCCTGGTCCTGTAGGAGCTGTCTGATCTGAGTCTACTCTGTTTTCAGATGCGTGGGCACACATTTATATTAAGGAAAGTGTTAAATAGTCATCGATATTCAAAGAAAGCAACTATTGAAGATTAGCTCAATTGACAATGACTATAAATCATTTTATTCTGTAAGTATGAGACAGCAACTTACTAATTATACATTATTTGATTATACATGTATGTCTGTAACTATATGTCTAACCAAACGTGTTCTAGTATATCAATAGAATCTTACTGCATTACGTTGAGGCATTGAAGTATTTTATTCAAAAGCGTCTACTGCTGAAATAAACTCCGAGGGCGGAAATCCTTCGAAAGCAAGAGCAGAAATGTACAAAGAGAAAATTACAGAATGTTTTTATTGAGTCTGTTCATGAGCAGTTATTAAAAGTTCAACACTACTCATGCCCCATTGCACCGACGTCAGAGGTATTCAATTTTCGTAACTAAAAGTATTGATACTGAAATTAAACTTGATCCCGAAGAACCAGAGAATATAACAACACTGAGAATGAAGTAGGTAGCGTAGCTGTTGTGAAGAACATAATAATTTAAATGTGGATTGGGTTTCAAAATGTTTGATATTTCGATCTTGCACATAATGTACGAGACAACAACAGGGACTCGTTTTCTTAACCCATTCCCTCATACTAACGCCTTTTGACGCCTCTGCAAAAGTCACCTGTTGAAACCAATGTGATAAATAGAGCATTTGCTCGTATAGGAGCAAATGCTCTATTTATCACAATGGTTTTAAACTACAAAATTCTAAAAAAAACATTTTCTCTAGTCAATGCTCCTGTTCGGTAGATTTATTCAAAAAGTTTGGATCTAAAATATCCCACGTTATGATATAACTTTAAAGAAGCTTACAACTCCCTGGTGTATAGCATTGGTCTAGATTGCTTCACTCTTAGTTGTACGGTAATTCCGTCTATCCTAGAAGTAATGATTTCCATACATTAAGCACACTTTGATGTCATATCTTGCCTCGTGAATTCGATCATTTGTATGTTGGTTTAACGGTGCTTAACCCTTTCCTTCATATAAACATGTTTTCACGCATTTGCTAATAGATAATACCCAGGCCAGACGGCTCCTATAGAAGCCGTCGGATCAGGATCTGCTCTGTTTGCTAGTGAAATTCGATAGTTCTGTTTATTTACTTTCTAAAATGGTTACAATGTTCCATCTCCCATACTTCATTATAACTATTATGTCCATGAATTTTCGGTAGTTACTGAAATTTGGAATAAACATAGAACGGGAACAGGGTTAAAACAGTATGGTTATATAGCGCGGATGTGTCTTCGATTGAGAGCAGACAAAAGACAGTTCTGTGATTGTTGTATATGTATGTGGCCGCACGCTCTTCATTTGTGCTTCTGGATTTGCTGTGGAATTTCATGTCATCACCTGTCTGACTTACGATAGTTCTTAGAACACCATCTATAGTAAGACGGTCCCAGATTACAACACAGCTGAATATGGTTTTCATTAATTGTGAGCAAATATCCAACTATTGCTCTTTCTTTTAACCCTTTCCTTAATACAAACGCCTACTTGCGTATTTGCAAACAGAGTAGTCCCAGATCAGTCGGCTCCTATAGATCAAGATCTGCTCTGTTTGCTAGTGGGATTTGATAGTTCTGTTTCTTCACTTTCTAAAATGGCTACAATGTTCCACCTTCCATTATGTTTATTGTATCAATGAATATTCAGTAGGTAATGGAATTTGGAATAAATGTAGAACAGGGAAGGGGTTACACTCCAATTATGGGAAGATATTATTCGATCTAAATCATTCCAGTTCAAACTTGTGTACATTCGTCTGGCAATGGTGACAATTATGCAAGTTTAGCAACATTTTCACACTCCCGGGGGCCTTATAATCGTATCCCGTCTGAAAATATTCCCTGACTTTCCGCTTGCTTTATAGACATATTGGAAATAGTTCGGTAAATGACGACGTTTGGGGTTTCATATTTCGTAATTATCTCTTAAATTGTTAACAGATCCGAAACGTTACTCACGTATATCCTCTACAAAACAGGATAAATGCAAACATAAAGTTCCAGATAAGAAGTCCCCTAAAAGATTCTGCATCATGTTTGTCCTTTTGACAAGCTTGTTTAATTGCAGTGCCTGCGAAATCAAGTAAGCGACAATATCAATATTATCTCGGTTCATTAACCCTATACTCAATGAAGGTTGTAAAGATAATGACATCATGAATATTATTTAGATTTAACTAGTTATAATAGTCCCTGGACACAGGAGGTTTTGTCCATGGCAGAAACAGTAAGATAATATATATATTATTTCATAAGCAAACAGAGCAGACCCTGATCAGACGGTTCCTATATGAGCCGTCTGATCTGGGTCTACTTTGTTTGCAAATGCGTAGAAATGTGTGTTCATGGAGAAAATTGTTAACCTTTATCAGGCTATGTGCGACCTGTCTGGCATGTGCGACTTATGTAGCAGTGTGACCTGTCTGACATGTGCGACCTATCAGGGAGAGTGACCTGTCTGGCATATGCGACCTGTGTGGCAGTTTCGACTTGTCTGGCATGTGTAACTAAACTTTTCGGAATTTGAGTAGACAATATTGACTGATTGATTCATACTTAAATAATTCCAATCCAGCGACGTTTACACAAAATCGCCGAATCTGATTGGTTGAAATATGACATTCATTTCTCAATGAATGTAAAGAGCTGGTTCCCTGCCGTTGCTCCATGATTTACATGAAGTCGGTAACCAGTAGCCGATACACTATGGAACTACTTCCTTTTAGCATGCATGAAGTTCTATTTATAGACAAATTCCTTGAAACCATGTTGACGTAGAATTATTGAGAGAAAAATGTTGTTTTGAAGTTTTGTGGAGCGCGTATTTTGAAATTTAAGTGTAAAGAGTGAAGTTTATGGTAAAACGCATGTGATTGTATATCAAGAACCAGCAGAGCCAGGCGGCTCGCATGGTGTAGAGAGAAAAGGACGAGGTGAACTTCTGGGAGGTGGGATAAAGTGATTTTTTCGGATGGAAGTAAAGTGGTGATCGGCAGTGATAACCGTGTGTTGTGTTGGAGAAAACAAAGCGAGGGCTACAGACCAGACTTCGTGTCAAAGTGTCATGACCACTCTGCCAGCAATAACAAGACACCTCCCCGTCAAATCCAGGACGACAATAAACCCCAGTAAACGTACTTGTAGGATAGCTGTTTACCAGGCCAGAAATAACATTCTAGATCCAATTTTTGGCCTGCACAATCATCGGGGATTGAATAAAATTGAGAATACTTGGCTGTATATCAAACGTAAACTTTCGTGTAGAGTGCATTTTATTGAAAATATAAGGGATGTTCAAGAGATTTTGAGGATTTGGACACGTATTCCACTGGTCTATGTTCAGAGCTTATACAGATCGATTCCAATGAGGCTTATGCAAGTTATTCGATTAAGAGGAAATATGACAAAGTAATAAGGTAGGACATGTGTTGAAATAATTCCGTTTATTGCGTTTTAGTTATTGTTAACTTCGATTTGTTTTATCTAGGTCAAATTCTTAAGAAAGTCTATGCTACGTCATCTAGATCTATGACTTAGGATACGGTACACAAAGTGACATAGTTGTTGGAATATGTATTGATTGAATATCTACGCACGGCACTTAAAATAGCCAATGTCAAATGTGTTTGTATGTCTACAGGTAACAATATTTAAAAGGACAGATGGATGGAATTATAAAGATTGAATTACATTTTTGTTGTGTTCATCGGTGTATAAATCCAGACCTGATCACAAACAACTTTTTACATGAATTCCTACGGAATCCATGCAAGTTGTGTGTGATCAGGTCTGGATTTATACATCGATGAACACAACAAAAATGTAATTCAATCTTTAATTGATTGTACATTAATTCAAGCTAACGTTCTAGTTATATCAAACACAATTGAAAATACTACAATTTTAGCAATACGACATGACGTTTAAAATACACACTTTGTGTATCCATCAAAGCCTGTGTTGTCACCACTCTTTAGAATCGTCTCGAAGAGACGATTCTAAATAGTGGTCACAACATTGGGTTTGGAGGAGAAATAACGAGGTTAGTGTTTGGGTACGCGTCTTATATGTAGACCCGATTACAGTTATATTATGTTAGACTGATGGGAATGGGACATATTTTACGTTTTTAAATTCAGATTGACCCAGCGTCTGTTGCCATGTATCATTATCAGCAAATCGTTTCATCTGCTGTGAATTAATTTATAAAGTTGCGTTACGTTTGTTTCAAGACACATACCCACACGCCATATCTGCCATGTTGGATGCTAATGGGATTTCTAATTAATTAGTGTCTCGAAGGCAGTGCCATGTTTTCATCACTAATTGCAGTCTATAAATTCAAGTAAACCCGTATTTACGGTATATTATGATATGTAGGCTCCATTTAAATTTTATTAGTATCCATTAACAATAGAAAGAAATAAACACCTTCGCTGCTAAGTATTGTCGTCTGCAAAATTGGGCGTCTCTAAAATATCCGTTTGTTTAATTTCTTCCCTTTACTTTCACAATAACAAACAGTTTGGATCATGATACGATCTGGATCCAAAATGTTTACATAGGTTAAAACAGATGTTGCATTGCCAGCGCAAGATTTAATGAAATTAATAACAGTAAATGTCTGTTTCACCACATACAGTAAACCCCTTCTTAAGCGATCACTTTATAAATAAACAAAGATATATTTAAAAGCAGATAGTTGCTTATTACAATATACAATAACTTTCTTCCTGCATTAAGCTACCACCTGCCTTAAGACCAAGGCTTTTACCTGTATTCGATGGCTTTACTACTGTATGTTTTTTCATCCTTTACTTTTAATACAGGTGAACTTCGATATCTCGAACTCGGATAACTCGAACGCCGGAATAACTCGAAGTAACGGTTCGGTCCTTCCAAATATTTACCATGCAGAACTATTGTTCTAAAATATACTACTACGCATAGCTAGAAAGAAATGTGCTTAATGCAGGTTGAATGTAAGGTTAAAAGCTTCCAACATTATTTTGGACCTGCACTAAGCTGTGCACCTAAGAAAATGCACAGATTAGAAATCGGATGATTCGATCTTCTGTTATAATGAAGTAATTTGTATGGTCCCTTGAATTTCGGGATATCGAAGTTCAACTGCCCTTGTATAGTTAATCATTCAAATTGTTATATTTTAAAGGCTGTACATAGTAGACACACATTTCACAATTAAGGATTACAAAAGTAGCAGGAAGAAGAAAGACATTCAATTTCATGTCAAAAGCCTGAGAATGCAGTCTTCGGAAATTTGAATATTCATTGCAAACTCCATTCCTTATGAAAATCGATTGACTCATTCTCAGATAGTTACCTACTTTAGGTGTATACATTGCTATGAAAAATAGCATACAATCAGATCTAAAATATTCCATAGGCAGACAGGGCAGAACCTAATCTGAACTGATCATGTCAAGATGTAGTATATTTGAAACGGCTTCATAATTCGTCTTAAGCAGATATATAAGCCATTTGTTGATACTCATTGTGAAACTTATTTTGATTTTATCAAGACCAAAGTGTTATTGGCTGCATATTTCTTTCAACGAGTAACCCTTTCACCGCTGATGTCGCATAAATGCACCGCGACAAATAGTGCAGTCCCAGACCAGACGCCGCATTTTCAGGGCGGCGTCTGACCAGGGACTTCACTTTTTGTCTCAATCTCTTTTTCTATATATGTTCTTTATTCCTTTGAAATGTGCATTTACGTTGTGCCAAAGGATGTATAATATAAAGGAACTATACAGGCACAGATTCGCAACAAACGAAAAGCGCTCATATACACACTTCATACACATACATCATACGCATACATGTACACGTATAGCTGTTGCTTGCATGCTCATCACCGACAACATATTAGACACGATGTAACGTCATAACTTACAAAATAGTATTACAAGTCATAACAATACAAAGGCTATACTGAAAAGAATACATCTGTTGGGTTGAAGCTAGGACACTACAACACTAAATAGGGTCAAACACGTTTTACGACTGTGTATGTGTTTTTGTACAAACTCCACCTACTGTAAACTTGGCCAAAAGTTAAACGCGCTTTCCATGAAAGCTACACAGCTATAATTCAAACACAAGCACGATTTAAATCGCACTTAACCGACTTCCTCATAGGCTATTTTAGAACCTCCTCTTTGATTAAATCTACCGAAAAGGGGCATTTACTACAGGAAAGTACAATTTTAGAACTGTGTAGTTTTGAAACCATTTTGATGAATAGAGCATTTGCTCCATAGGAGCAAATGTTCTATTTATCACAATGGTTTTATGAAGTGACTTTTAAAGAGACGTCAAAATGCGTCAATATGAGGGAATAGGCTGAAATGACGTCGTACGTTAACCAATCAGTAATGTGATATTATTTGATAAGGATACACACAATGACTCTAATTAAAATGCAAAAAGTTTTATGTATTTTCTTTTTTATATTAAAACCGTAAAACAAGTATTAGCTAAAAGTAGAAAGTCATGTAATTGCTTGTTTATACTGAAGTTTATTGACATATCATCGAAATAAGCGTGTTATGCGGTCCCATAAATCTACTTTTCAAGCGCTATATTCACTTCAAATCCCTCTTAACCTATTCCCTCCTACTGACGAATTTTAACGCCTCTGTAAATGTCATTTATTGAAACCATTGTGATAAAATTAATAGGGCTGCTGCTTAAATGGAGCAAATGCTCTATTGATCACAATTGTTTCAAAACTACACTATTCTAAAACAACATTCTAATACACTATTCTCTAGTAAATGATCCTTTTTGGGAGACTTACTGAAAGAGTTTGGATCTATAGTTTAGGAGGGAATGTGTTAAACAATAATGTTTGTTGAGGGTGTGTATAGCGCTGGCATTTGAGTAAGAAGTACATGTATCAAATCGTTTGGTGCACATTTCACCAAACTTGGTACATATTTCACCAAACAAAAACACTCTTTCAAATATGGATACAGACAGTGCCTACATGTATTGTGCATTTTCCTAAGTGACCAAATACTTTGGTCACTCGTCGGCTTTGCATTGTAATTCTGTGATGTGCATTGTAATGATGTGATGTACTTTGAAGTGGTTTTCCTCTCAACAGAAATCAGTGGTTCCATTTGAGAGAATTTAAGCGGTGTCAATCTAACCCATCTCTACCTCATTGTCTCCTAGGCTATTTTTAGACCCAACCTCTTTGAATGTATCTACTGAAAAGGAGCATTAACTAGAGGAAAGGAAAAATATAGAATTTTGTAGTTTTAAACCATTGTGATAAATAGAGCATTTGCTCCTATAGGAGCAAATGCTCTATTTATCACAATGGTTTCATAAAGCGACTTTTATAGATGCGCAAAAATGCGTCACTAGGGGATAATGTGTTAATAAGCATTGCTGGCGAGTTGGATTCATATGGAGATTTCAATATGTATGATAATTTGATCGTGTACATTACGGATCGGATGGTAAATTGTCTTGCAGGCTCGTATCACCATATATTGGGACAAATACGTTTCTCAAAACGGACCATGCCATGACTATACATAGTGGGATGAATTAAGGAAGACACCGATTGACAACGAAACTAATACGTCTCGGTTTTACATATTCAAATATCCTTTTCTCATTGTGCCTGTCAATAATATGTTAGACTATTGTACCAATGGGGAAATTGCTTGTGAACCCTTTCCCCGACGAAACCTTATTCTGGCTCATAACTGAGCTGATTTGATGGTATAAGTTCGGTAAAATATGTGTTACAAAAGGGACAATATACTACGAGCTCTCCTTTAGTATATGGACATACTAGAAACATTTGATAAAAAACAAACGTCTAGGAATTATAGTCTGTAAGAAACTTGTTTCTGACGAGAAAGGGCGGACTCTATTTGTCTCGTTGTACAAAATTGGATTGATTATCACGTCAAGGTTAAACAAAATACAAGCAGACAATAAGGCTTTGTAAGTAGCCTTCTGATTAGGATCCGATTATTGTGTTCAGCAACTTGTTTTCATTGTCTTTACCAAGAAAACCACGCCATTAAAAGTGTAGTCGTATGACCAAATATCTGGATGAGTTTACCTTACAGTACAGTTTGGAGTAACAGATAAAGATGCGTCCTCAAATACTAAAAGCGTCATTTCTCCACCAAACCCTATGATGTGACTACTCTTTAGAATCGTCTTGTCGAGACGATTGTAAAGAGTGGTCACAGCATAGGGTTTGGTGGAGAAATACAGAAGTTATTCTTCAAAATGTTTTAATTTACGCATCTTATCTGGAGCTCTGAGTACATGGTTCGTTTTGCTGAAAGACATAATATTAACACAAAGCTTCTTACTGATACCTAGTTTGGTTGGTAAATGAAGAAGTCGTCGGTTTTGCATTACCAAATATGATTATGGAGTTCAAAGAACGAAATTCCGGTTTATTGCACTTTTAGAAATAAAGAACTTTTAGCACTCACACAGTTACTTCATTTTTGTAACGTGACTCGCATTAAACCAGCGGAAAATATCATTATTTAAGTTTGATTACTTGTAATTGGGACTCATTAGCGAAATGTTACCCATGCTGACAAAAGTGGGAGTTTATGCCACAATAAAAAACCCATTCCTTTTTAGATATTTTGCCTGTAATGATTTGCGAAAATGATTTAATTACAGACGTTTTAGGGAGATAGTATTCAATGTTCTGTATTCATTTCAACACTGTGGACTAACCTGGTGATACCCTATGCAAATACATTGTAGTTTGGATGCAGATGAAATGACGAGTAAATTGACATATCGGCTATTTATCATGTAAATTAACATACAGTAAAACCCTTCTAATATGACCAGCAAAAGGCGGTACAATTCACAGTGGCAAAGGCAGTTGTTAGTTTGATGCAGGACGGAAGTTATGCAGAAAGCTCTCTGCATAACTTTCGTCCTGCATTAAGTAACCACCTGATTATAAAGACAGCCATGTTTATTCATTAAGTGGTCGCATTTGAGGGATTTTTCTGTATGCATATTTCACGCTAGACCCAAACACACACAAATACACAAATGTTTCGCAATATGACTCAAAACATAGCTAAACAGGTCAAATATGTTTGCAAATTCTGACTAATACCAAAAGGAAAATCCGGCAAATATAGCAAAATGCAAACCATTTTGGCATATTTTAATGTTATTGCTCTGTCTATTGGTGTGTTGGTTTGTTTGTTCCCATCATTAACTTTGGCGATAATTATGTAGCCATTGCACATGCATACATGTTAGGGTGGATTATTAGTGTCAATGTCATATATCATCGTCAAAGGTCATATTACTGGTCAATTTTAGATTGGTGATAATTGTGTCGCCATTCAACATATATACTTCAAACTTGGCATACATGTGCAACTTATAGAGGCGTGCATGTTACGGTGTGACTTATTAAGGTCTATGTCATTTGATCAAGGTCAATGGTCAAAAAACGGGTCAAAGTTAGATTGGCAATAACTGTGTCGTCATTTAACATACATGTAATATACTTCAAACTTGGTATGCATGTGCAACTTATTGAGGTCAACATGTATAAGGGCAACTTATTAAGGCCAAGGCCATACATCAAGGACAAAGGTCATATTGGGGCATAGTGTTTCACAAACACATCTTGTTATAATATAAATTGCAAAATATAGATGTGTGGTTTGTCCAATTTCAAAATAATCAGTTGACAACAAATGCATTTTAATAACATTGATAACAAATCGCAAACCTGAACAATTTTAAAACTGTTGAAGTATCGGTAGGATATTGGGTTCATTCTCTCCATGCAGGTAAATATTTACCGTATTATCGCTAATGACCGCTCTAGGGGCCTAGCAGCTTTTAAAAAGAGCTTCTTTCATTTTGTACACAGGCGGTTGCTTAAAGCAGATTGAAATCAAAGCAGAAGCTCCTATAGCAGCTTTCTGCATTACTTTAAGTCTACTTTAAGCTACAACATGCAGTTTGAAATAAAGAAAATATTTATTCAATGGACCTTATATTATAGTACATTTTGAGTTGTTTTGGTGATCTTTAACCCCCCCCCCCCCCCCTCCTCCCCAAAGTAAGGAGGTGTTTATAAAACAGTGTAGTGTTTATTAGGGAGGACGGTGTATGTAATCCATCAAACCCTTTTCTTTGAATCATGCACCAATAAGCCTAAACTGACATATGTCCTTGACCTTAGACGAACAGGAATTGTTCTTCAGTGCTAAGTAGTTGTCATCTGCAACAGAGTGTTGTCTCTTGCAATTCTTATGTTTAATACAGGTCATCGCCAGCCATCGCCTGTCTGCATTGGATTATTGTTTGCATTAAACGTTAGCTTAATAAAGTCTTCTAAAACAAAGGTGGTACTGCAAAAAAGAGAAAATTGCAGACTTGGTTTTATTGAGTCGGTTCATGAGCAGGTATTAAAACTTTCACAAACAGCGATGAACTGTATCAAATGGCCATGAGTATAAATCTGATTTTACATTTTTAACCCTTTCCCTCATATTAATGCATTTTCACGCATTTACAAAGATAGTAGACCTACATTAGACGGTTCCTGTAGGAGCCGTCTGATCAGGGTCTGCTCTATTTGCTTATAAAATATTAATAGATCTGACTGTATAATTGCTACCGGTACCACATATTCGAGTGAACATATACTATTATAGTAATTTAACTAAAACTATTCATTATGTCATTATTTCTTACATGAATGTTGAGCAGGGAATGGGTTAAACTCCAGAAAGATGCCTGTTTCGGGCTGTCGCTGTAGTGTGGAGCAGAGGTGTGCGTGAATTCATTAATTAGAGTAAAAATGCTAGTCCTCACGTTAAGTGTTCGCAGTACTGATTATGCTTAATGGTGCTGTAAAACGTTTTTATACCATTATTGAAATAATAACCGACAATAGCGGTTTATTCAATTAAGAACTTCACGTAAAACCTTGTTAAAAGCAAATATTTAATTATGCTTTCCCATAGAAGTTAATTAGATTATGCGGTAGGATATGGTCGACTACATTAATGACACTGCTTTAAAACGACACCACAGCACTCTTGAGGTGATTTGTTTTCATATTTCCTCCATTTATGGTGATTATATTAACTAACCCTTTCAGTGTTGTCTGCTGGCCACATTTACGTCTACAGTGTTCCCTCTCTACAACGACACACTTTGGGATACGACTATTGTATGTGTTGTTCAGAGGGAGTTGTTATAGAGAGGGAAAATCAAATATAATTAGCTTGTTTGCAGATTCCCAGATAATGTGTATTTCGAGAACTAAAACCGTTATGCCTCAATCAAACCCTATGTTGTGACCACTCTTTAGAATCGTCACTTTGTGACGATTCTAAAGAGTGGTCACAACACAGGGTGTGATTGAGGAATAAAGAAAATACGATGGAAAATGGTTGTTTCTGGAGCCTTGTTGTTTCGGAAACAGTGACATGCGTTGTTATAAGGAGGGAATCGTTATTGAGAGGGCCGTTGTAGGGAGGGAGCACTGTACTTCAAGTTTTAAAGTGGGCGATTGCTCAGTTTCTTTATAAAAAGATAAACAGAGTGTCAATCAGTTTGGAGTTGGAGTTTCATCTGGATCAAAACTAATTGAAAATGATATCACAGACCCATCTGAAAGGTATACTTGAATCAGTTTGGAACATGTGCGAAATTGCGTTCATTTCAGGGACAAACTAACAAACTTAGCATATTATTGCACAGTTTCCCCTTAAGAGGGACAGAGACAAACAGTATATACCCAGATCAGGGTCTCACTATTTACAGAAACCATCAATATCATGGATTATTCCTGGAAATGTTGTGTTTCTCCTCTACATGAAAAATGAATGAGTCCCAAAGTAAGATCTAGACGGGGTTTCCTTTAAGAAATATGGGAATAAATGGCTTAATTTATGTTTGTATAATTGATTGAAATCTCAACGTTCTTATAGTCTAATTACGCTAAACAAAATATATGTTGTTTTCTATTCAAATTATCTTTTATTTCCAAGGTTTAATTGACTCAGTTTAGAACATTTGTGACATTACGTTCATTGGAAAAACAAACAAACTTAGCCTAATTTTGTCCAGTGTCCCTTGGAGGGACAGAGACAAATAGTATATGCCCAGATCAGGGTCTCACTAATTAAAAAAAAACATAAATGTTCCAGGATTATTCCTGGAAATGTAGTGTTTGCTCTTCTACATGAAAAATGATCGAGTCCAAAAGTAAGATCTGGACGGGGTTTTCTTTAAAAAATATGGGAATAAATGGCCTAATCTATCTGTTTGTATAATTGATTGAAATCTCAGCGTTCTTATAGTCTAGTTACACTAAACAAAATATATGCTGTTTTCTATTTCACTTCTCCTTTATTTTTAGTGTTCCAGAATGTATTGCTACCATACGTCCTTTTACAATATGAAATAGACATTTTAAGAAGCTGACAATGTTGGTTAACGCATTACTAAACGGTATCATATGCTACCAACTGTATCCAGGGATGTATTCGACTTTAGTATACGATGCTGTAATTCGGTCACCAGTTCTATCGCATTTTTGTCATAATTGTATCACATAAGTTAATTACCCTTTAAAGGTGCCATAGAGAGTTAAAGAGACTATATCTGACGGCTGTGTCGTCCATTGTATACAGCGTGGTACAGTCGGATTTAAACTTGTCATTTGCATAACAATTGCACTAGTGCATTACTGCGTTTTACGGCACTCTGTTTCAGTACTCCAACACCTCAGATTATGTGATAAAACATTTTATCGATGCCTTTCGTAAGTACGCATGTCTCTTACACGTCAAGTATAGTCAAACTACTATAGAAGTACTTAATCAGTTACAAACACGATCTAAAAAGCGTTTGTTAAAAAATGATTACGATCGATCAGTTATTAAATATATATTTTTGATAACGAAACCCCTTATGACATCCCATCAAATTGCATAGCATTTGAAGCACTTCGGCGTTTGACAATATGATCTGAATGAGTATAACATTGGTTTACAGCGTGTGCAAATATCACATAACATCTAAAGTTTACTTCATTTTAGTTTGATCTGTTGTTTATCCCTGAAAGGAGAAATGTGTATTATGCTTTCCCATATAACTCTTGGTGCCAAATAAATATAATCGACTAAGATTTATCGTCTGCATTTTGCTTAAACGTAGCGTTTTCTTCCATTTCTTTACAGAAATATACATTGTAATCAGTGTCAAACATGCTATCATCACCCGGCGTCTCCTCTGAGTCCAAACTGTTTGACAAGAGTATCACGGATTCGTCTATGGCGGCTCAAGTGTTAACCCTTCGCTTGCTATTCACGTCAATATACCTACCTGTAAATAGTGAAGACCCAGATGAGACAGCTCCTGCAGGAGCTGTCTCATCCGGGTCTGCACTATTTACAAGTTGATTGTGCAACCAGTGCACTCCACAGCAGTGATTGCACAGCGAAATACTTGTATATGTAATTATACAACAGGGCATGGGTAAATAAGGGGTCATGCGTTTTAAAATTCAGCAAGAGAAGGGTTAATAGCAATAGAAGTATACACAACACTGCTTCAGGAATGCTTTCTGTCGAGTCAGAGTTTCACTCATTTCCACCTAGACTATGTTTTAGACACAACCTCTTTGAATAAACCTACCGACAAGGAATATGTATTAGCGAAGAGTATTTTGTTAGCACTGTGTAGTTTCGGAAACAATGTGACACATAGAGCATTTGCTCCTATGGAGTTAATGCTCTATTTATCACAATGGTTTCAAAAAGTGACGTTTACAGAGGCGTTAATAGGAGGGAATGGGATAATGATAGTGAATATAGGTTTTTTATCACGTCGTCAATTGTTAATTTCGTATGAAATGTTGTGAAACACATTTCACGTAAATCCACCAAGCAGCTTACATGGTCACCGATATTGAAACTTTTCTGTGCCGAATATTCATGCAAGAAATAATGACATCGTGAATATGTATTAGCCAATTTTTTTATAACAGTATATTCTCACGGGAGTATTTGCTATTCGCAGAAATTGTATCTATTACAGGTTCATATATCCATTTAAATCCAATAAGCAAACAGAGCATACCCTGATCCTACAACTCCTATCGGGTATGTGCACCCGAAATGCGTTTATATGAAGGAATGTGTTAGAGAAAAACTATCTAGTATTGAACAATAAGTGAAGTGACTTAGTGAAGTGAAGTGCGTCTCTTGTTGTTTTTTTCTACTTATGTACATTTGCTGTTTACTTGTGTTGCTGTTCGGGCGAGTGTTTGTTCTGTATGTGGTGTTTCCTGCATGACTCATTTTTGTACTTTTAGTGTTTCTACTATTTTATTATGTATGTCTGAAAAAGGAAACATATGCGATCTTAAATATTTTATAAAATATCTTAAATGGTTTGTCTACCAAAAATGTTTTAATACAACAACAGACACCGAATACATTTGAGAAACTTGAAGTATTTTATTCTGAGGCTTGTACTGTTGAAATTGCGTCAAGCTTTACGGCTGGATTTGATTCAAACTGCTTTTTGTCATTTGCATAACAATTGCACTAGTGCATTGCTGCGTTTTACGGCACTCTGTTTCAGTACTCCAGCACCTCAGATAAAACATTTTAACTTCTTTTTTTTTTATTCAAACTGCTTGAAATTGTGATATAGCAAACATGTATAATATTATATAAAAAATATTTAGACACAATGTTTTATTTGGAAAGAAAGCAACTGTTGGAAAGGAGAATCGTTAGTTTGCATTCTGATCATACGTGCTACTACAGTAAACTGTCTCTTAACATGTCGTTTATTTAAGCAAATCTTAGATCCTGTTGGGTAGGTAGCCGCTTTCTGCAGGATTAAGTTCATGTAGAAAGTTTATCTGGGGTATTCTGCATGGTTTTATCCTACATTAAACTGCCACCTGTTATAAAAATAGTGAAATTGACAAAATTAAAATTCCTGTTTAGAAATGTATTCCTGTATAAGACGATCGCATTTTCTAGTTGCGGTGATCGTATGTGAAAAGTGAGAAAAAATATGAGTATTTATTTCGTATGAAGCTGGTCTAGATTGCTTCACACTAAAATGTGCGATAATATCAACTACTCGAGTAGAAGTGAATGTCATAAATTATTACTTAAATGTCCGGGGTCTTCTCTTCCTACGACATCATATGAAGATTGTTTAGCCCAAAATTCATAATACTTGAACGAAATTATTTCATTTCATGACTGCGTACATTCATCATTCAATGGTGACAATTATATAAGTTTTGAGACAATGTTGTTACTCTTGGGACTTTGTAATCATATCCTGTCTGACAATATATCCTGACTTCCCGCTTGCTTTATAGACATATTGAACTATTTCAGTAAATAACGGCGTTAAGGGATTTTATATTTCATAATTATCTCTTACACTGCAAATAGTTCAGGGACTTGACTCAATTGAATTAACCCTTTCACTGCCAATGTAGCAAAAATGCACCACGACAAATAGTGCAGTCCCAGATTAGACGCCGCCTTTTCGAGACGGCGTCTGATCAGGGACTGCACTTTTTGTCTCAATCTCTACATGTATTTCTATATTTGTGCTTTGTTCCTTTAAAATTTGCACTTATTTATCTTATTTCCTTGTTTTACCAAATGGTTTAACATAAATGGTTTGCAGACGACAATTAGAAATTTGGCGCCGAAAGGGTTAACACGTATTTGTACAGCCGCTACAAAAACAGGACAAATGCAAACAGTTAATCCCTGTTCAGAGATTGATTCACACTTTCCTTCATATCAACGTATTATTAAGCATTTGAAAACAGAGTAAACTAATATCAGATGGCTCCTATAGGAGCCGTCTAATCAGGGTCTGCTCTATTTCCTAATGGGACTTGAAAAAAATCTACTTCTTCATTTTCTAAAATACCCCACCTTCCATATTTCATTATAGCTATTATGCCTTTGAATTTTGAGTAGGTATTGAAATTTGCAATAAACAAAGAACAGGGAAAGGTTGAAAACGTTTACTAACCAGACTCTGTACTATATCTGTCCTTGTGACAAAAGGTTAGGTATAATTAGTAAAATACAGTGGCTCATCTCTTTCTCTCAAATAAACGACTTTCCATGTCTTTGCAAACAAAATAGAGCCATATCATAGGCTGCTGTAGGGGTCGTCTGATCTGGGTCTGCTCCTTTTGCTAATGCTATGATAACGATATGATGCTAAAGGCGAACAATTCCCTTCATTGTGTGTGGGTCTGAAAGGAAGGTGGTAGCTTAATGCAGGTCGAAGGCAATGCAGAAGTCTCCTATAGGAGCATAACTTTTGCCCTAGATTAAGTGACCGCCTATTTGAAGACTCCTATATTCAATTAATGAATGACAGCTTAATCCATTCCCTCATATTGACGCATATTGGCGTCTCTGTAAAAGTCACGTTTTGAAACCATTATGAACAAAATGTGTCTGTAAAACACTATGCCCCCGATATGACCTTTAACACTGGGGATGACCTTGACCTCGGCCTGTCACCCCTCAAACTGTGCAGACAATTAAGTCTGTATCTTTACAGGTTAAAAGGTTATGGCCAATGTTAAAAGTCGGTGACATTTAAACATGAATGATGGCCTTGACCGTGACACGTCGATGTGCACCTTCATGAGATACACATGCATAACAAATATCAAGTATGTATCTCTACTGGTTCAAATGTTAAGGCCAATGTTAAAGTCGGTGACCTTTGACCCTGAAGGGTGACCTTGACATGTCACCCCAAACACTGTGCAGCTTTATGAGATACACATGCATACCGAATATCAAGTCTATATCTCTCAAAAGTTATGGCAAATGTTAAAGTCGGTGAGATTTGAAACTGAATGATGACCTTGACCCTGCCATGTAACTCTCAAAATGTGCAGCTTCATAATACCCCTCAAAATGATACAAATCCATGACAAGTATCAAGTCTCTGTCTCTACAGATTTAATTCATGCCCAACGTAAAGGTTGCTGACAAACAAACATCTGAGCTTTGACCCTAAAGAACGAACTTGCCCTTGACATGTCACCCCTCATAATGTGCAATTGCATGATATACACATGCATGCTCAATATCAAATCTGTATCTCTACTGGTTCAAAAGTTATGGCCAATGTTAAGGTTGGTGATTTGACCTATATATTTGACCTTTGACCATGAAGGATAACCTTGACATATTACCCTTAATTGTGGGACGTAATGAGATACATAAATATGCCAAATATCAAGTCTCTATCTCTACAGATTTAAAAATTATGCCCAATATTAAAGTTGTTAAAAACAAACAAACATTTAACCTTTGACCCTGAATGACGACATTGACCTTGACATGTCACCCCTGAAAATGTGCAACTTCATGAGATACACATACATGTGTATACCAAATATCAAGTCTGTATCTCTAATGGTTCAAACGTTATGGCCAATGCTAAAGTTGGTGATTTGACCTATATATTTGACCTCTGACCTTGAAGGATAAACTTTACATGTCACCCCTCAAATGTGCGACTTTATGAGATACATATGCATGCAAAATATCAAGTCTCTATCTCTACAGATTTAAAAGTTATGCCGAATGTTAAAGTTGCTGACAAACAAACAAACAGCTGACCTTTGACCCTGAATAATGATATTGACCTTGACATGTCACCTCTGCAAATGTGCATATTCATGAGATACACATGCATTCCAAATATCAAGTCTCTATCTCTACTGGTTCAAAAGTTATGGCCAATGTAAAAGTAGATGATTTGACCTATATATTTGACCTCTGACCTTGAAGGATGACCTTGACCTTAAAATGTGTGGCCTTATGAGATACATATGCATGCCAAATATCAAGTCTTTATCTGTACTGGCTCAAATGTTTTAACCAATGTTCAAGTTTCTGACAAACAAACAAACAGACAGACATGGCAAAAACATTATGTCACCAGATCTGGTCTGGGGCGTAGAAATAAAGCATTTGCTCAATTGGAGCAAATTCTCTATTTATCACAATGGTTTCATAACTACACAATTCTATTTTTTCCTTCTCCCAAATAAATGCTCCTTTTTGGTAGATTTATTCAAAGAGGTTGTGTCTAAAATAGCCTATGAGGTGATGGGTTAAGACAGATTCTACTGTTTACAAATACATGTACGTATATATTGATCTGAATTCCTCCAAACAGTCATGAAACAGCAACTTTGCTATGAATAATCCTGTTATCGATTGTCGACTTATAGACGATTTCGGTAGTAAGTTCTGCGCAGCTTTTTGCGCTGAATACTCTCTACAAAGGAAACAACCGGTACCGATATTCTGGGTGACACTAATTTCGAACGACTGATTTCAACCACATTTACAAACCTTCAATATATCAACAATTTCGATTACACGAAAAAAGTGCTAAAAGATAATTAGCTGAACGTATTAAAACTTAAATTCAAACAGGAGAATCCGGTACGGGAGTATAATAAACAAATTAATACGACGTCATAGCAATGTGACGTCATTTACGTCAAAAGACGTTGCCCATTTCGGAGTAATTTTCATGGGAAAGCACCACAACTAGGTGATAGATTGGGTAATTACTTAAAAACGAAGCTTGCAATCCACTTATTTCTTTTTTATTTCATGTTAAGGACACTAAAAAGCAATTTATGTGATTTTTTTTAAAAAAAAAAATCTTGGATAAGTTTCTTAGAAATTTACGAAAATATCACCGATGTCATGATTTTTGTACTGTCCCATATGTAAAAGGCAGGCAGCACGCTTATGTTTATTTCATGGTAATTACTCAAAAATAAAGTCTGTAACACCACCTCCCTTTTTTTATTTGAAATCAGCATACTTTAAACAACAGCATATATAAACATAAAAACAAATTCTTGGAAGGAAACAAACTGTATAAATCGTCTTTAACAAACTACACATTTATCAATGTCAGAGTATAAGAGTGCCAGGGTAGCATGGCCTTAATATCTTGACTATTCTATTGTTACATTATCTCTTCAAACTCTTTGTGGGAATAGTTGAGTAGAAGGTTTCCAAGCATATCGTTTCTTTGTAATGGAAATCATAAACATTTTCATCACTTCTTATAGAGTTCAATAAGCGGGTTTCTTTTGTTGTAATATTCTAGTTATTGCCTGGAAACGTTTCCACACTTTTTGTTCCAGTGTGTTTCTCGGTTACTATTTCAATATTAAGTAATGTTCCACGCAGACAATTTTGATTGATATATTTATAACAGAAACAGCATTATTACTCACTTGAGTGTATTTATACAGAGCGTTTACAGACATTTTCAACCATTCAGCTGACAATGCAATATTTCAACACGCTTAACCTTTAGCCTGCTGAACAAATTATTTTTACAGAATTTTCCATCTACTACATTTTCAAACTTTAAGCTATAATTAATGTGTCTACCAAAATACAATTAGGGTGTCAAACTGTTTGGATCCTGATGAGACGCCGTGTTACTCGGCGTCTCATCTGGATCCAAACTGTTTGCATAGGTATTCACTCATTCGCCTACAGCAGGCTAAAGATTCAGCTGTGCCCCAGACTGTTTTAACGAATACATATGACTTCCGAAAATGTGAATTTTCTCACGCGTCATGTAATTTTCGCCAGTAATCAACTTCCATCAAACTTAATGCTCTCTTTGGGAAGTATTAAAATCCTGATCATCTGGTAAACATATTATTCTTTAAACATGATACGTATAATCCAATTCTATTCAATGAATGTGTTTTAAAGATATTTGTTCTGACAATAATAGTTATTAAAGTGTATTGCAATTTGTTACGATCTTTCCCAGTTACGTACTCTCGGCCGAGTGCCTCAATGTTTAGTTTCTGTTCAAACATCATATCTTGATCTAAGCTGGTTAAACTAGAACTACCACTAAAGGTGATTAATACCCCCACTAGCACATTTGACACAGAGATGGGGGTTCACCTCCCTTCAGAATTTATAATCTTCACAACAGCAGGTGTTAAGTGCTTGTGTTGCGGCAGTAAAACGTCGCCCCGTACTTCATTCTCAGTGTTGTTATACCTTCTGGTCCTTTGAGATCATGAATTTCAGTACATCTTGTTCTGAAAATTGAATACCGCTTAAGCCGGTGCTAGGGGGCGTGAGCAGTGTTGCACTTTCAATTACTGCTCATGAACAGACTCAATAAAACCGAGTCTGCAATTTTCTCTTTTTGTGTTGCAATTTTTGCTTTCGGGGGATCACCTCCCTTCAGAATTTATAGAAAAAAAGTTCCCGACCACTAAATTTTCATTTGTCAAATTACGAAAAGGGAGATATTTCATTCCTGCACGAAGCGACAAATCAAAACTTCAGATGGTGTTAAAAAATACTGCAAAATTTAAAAAAGTTATGTTGAGGTATGACAGAGAAAATATAAAAAAAAATCATTTATAAAAACAAGCCAGATTTGAGAAAGATTACAAAGGGCAATACGTCCAATATTACATTTGCCCTGCATTAAGCTACCACCTGATTTATAAGTCAATAATTAGACTTCTTTTGAGTACTAGTATTAGGGAGACCTTGCTGTAGCTGACGTTTGGAAATGGCTAATGGGTCTTGGATCATTCACGTCAAAAAACTGCTAAGAAGCATCTGCCAAAACCGACAATAACGTAGAAAATACGACATATCTGTTACACCAGGGACACTTAACGCGTACTCAGTCTGATAGTATTACACGAGAATATTCAACTTTATGGACCTATTTGAAACATTGCTCATACTTTATCCAACTTTAAGAAAATAATGTCTCTTTAAACTCTAATATGGAGAAATGTTTTGTGCTTGTGATTCCTTCAAGCCTTTGAGAAATTACTGACTGTGTGTCAAACACCTGAGACTTTAAGGAACAATGATACAGATTAATGTATGCCTGTGTATACAGCAGAACAGGTTTTAGGCGACCATTGTCTTTGTTTAATCCTTTTCCACGCTGAATCGTCAAATAGATAGCGGTAAATGCACGCGCACACACACACACACACACACACAGAAGAAAGCAACACACAAGACGCAATCACCACCAACACATCGATAGACAGCATGTCACACACACACAACCAAACACGCAAATAGACGAGAACACAGAAAACACCAACAAACACACCGTCACCAGAGACAAACATGAACAAAACACAAGCACAAGGACACAAGACAAACAAAAGGGTGGCAAAAAGAGTACCACCTTGGCACGGTCAGAAGCAAAATCACCACTGAGGGTTTAAACCGGTTTACGGACGTCCTAACCTCACACTTATCTCAAAGTCACCCTAGCTAAACAAACATTGTAAATAAAGGTATCCCCGTCGGACCTCCTTACGTCTTTGTGTTTGTGATTTTGTTCATGTGTGGAGTGTTTATATCTAGTTCTTGTGTGTCTGTTAATTTTTTCTGTGTTTATCTCGTGTGTGAGTGTGCATTTGGGTGTGTGGTTGTGTGTGTGTGTGTGTGTATGTGTGTGTCATGCTGTCCATCGGTGTGTTGGTGGTGGTTGCGTCTTGTATGTGGCTTTGCCTGCTTGACTTTACTACTTTTCCATATAGAAGACAGTAATCACAGTACAAAATGTAAAACATAGCATAACAAATGTAAAAGTCCGTCAAATATGTACTCAATGACTTTGCTGAAGACAGAGCAAATGCAGGGAAGCCGTTAAGGGCACGACAGAGAAAAGGTAATACATGAGTCTGGTAAGCTTATCCCATTTCTGGGTTTAAGAGTATACCATCATAGAGTACTACCCCCTGCCTGTCAAAGTGCAAGCAAAGAGAAAGACTTTCTGCATTATTTTGATTAAAGTTAACCAGTTGATGTGGGGCATCTATATCAATCCATTATAAACATGTTAAGGGCAGATAAAGAATAATAGCCCATGCTATTCGGACGTATCAGTTCATGTACTTTTATAATACAATAACCATTGTGATATATCAGCCTATATACCAGTATGCTGTGAGATGTAGTTACTACAAACAATTTCCGAGACTTAACGGGTTGTCCTTACAAGGTATAACGTAGTCGAAATACCTGATCGGCAATTGTTAACCCTTTCCCTGTTCTGTATTTAGGCCAAATTTCAATACCTACCGAATAGTAATTGAAAAATAGATATAAATAAATATGGAAGGTGAAACATTGTAGACATTTTAGAAGGTAAAGAACCAGATATATCAAATTCTATTAGCAAACAGAGCATACCCTGATCAGACGGCTCCTCTAGGAGCCGTCTGATATGGGTCTTCTCTGTTTGCAAATGCGTGAAAACACGTTTATATGAGGGAAAGGGTTAAAATGAATATGCAGTATGACAACGGTTACGAACCTACGTATCACGAGCTTACTCCACTGTCGTCTGCTAGCAATGCAATTCAACTATCGGGCCAGTGTATACAGCAGACGTCATATTCAGTGGGTGAGGGCTCGTTTCAGTCAGCTTCGCAGAATATGAATGAGTATGGCGCGTTATATAGCAACGTAAGTCGACTAACAGACGATCAACTGCAGCAGCTTTCTGAGCTTTACAGAGGATATCCATGTGCTCTGTTCATTGGCAAGTTAAAACGCACTTACACAGAATGTAAGGTGAAGTTAGATTATATAAGAACTGAATTATTTGAGCTGGTAAAGCGAGAAGACGGTTGTCCGTATAGGTCTAGCGAACTTAATTCGAACTTACTTCATTCTCAGTATTGTCATACCTTCTGATCCTTCGAGATCATGAATTTCAGTACATCTTGTTCTGAAAATTGAATACCGCTTAAGCCGGTGCTAGGGGGCGTGAGCAGTGTTGCACTTTACATTACTGCTCAGGAACAGACTCAATAAAACCGAGTCTGCAATTTTCTCTTTTTGTGTTGCAATTATTGCTTTCGGGGGATCACCTCCCTTCAGAATTAAGAAACGCATACAAACGCGAAATGGTGATCATTTATCGGATAAACTGTGTCGTGATATCCATACACTGTTATCTGTATTAGATGGGGATGATTTTCTGACCAGTGAAATGCGAGAGATAGTGAGCACAAGGAGGGCTACACGATCTGTATCGACACCATCGGTAGGAGAGACACTTTCGCCTGCAAGAACCCGTGTACAGTTCAATGAAATGGTTTTACTGCATGGAACTGTTTCTGGCTTAAAAGCCGATCTTTTAAGCTTG